>CM054166.1:37742323-37769823 GCA_028751875.1 Rapana venosa
GGTGGGAGTGTGTCAGACCTTGAGGACAATCATTCTGATGTAGACTGTGATGTAGCTTGTAAAAACGATTCTGAACATTCAAGGAGCAATATTGAGTCCGAGAACACAGGTGCAAAATCAGATTTGACTTACAGTAATGTCTTAAAATGCTTTGAACGATTTAATGACAACATAAATAAACAAATGGATCATGTCAGTCATGATCTGAAAGAAATTGTAGCCATTACCAAAACTTGCTCGAGTGGAACTCCATTTAAAGATATTTCATAGCTGCTCTGTTGCTCACCCAGTCCATTGTATATTCATAGTGTGAGTGAAAGCACTGAGACATTGTAAAACATGAATTTGTTCCATGATGTGGATGCCATGCCATGCTGATTATTTCAAATGCTTTGTATATGTCATGTGTTGAAATGGTTTCTTTCTTCAATGCCCCCTCCCCACTGTCCCCATGTGAATGGGCTTACAGGAGCCTACCGCATTAAACCATGTTCAAGTTTCAAGTTTCAAGTTACTACTACTACTACTACTACTACTACTACTACTACTACTACTACTACTACTACTACTACTACTACTACTACTAGTGCTGCTGCTGCTGCTAATAATAATAATAATAATAATTATAATAATAATAACAATAATAATAATAATAATAATAATAATAATAAAATAATGATATTAATAAATAACGAAAGAACAACAAGAAAGAGAAGAGACACAAAACAAGCAAACAAAAAGAAATAAAAAAGCTACAAGCATAGAACGTAAATCCGTACTGACAGCAAATGAAATTGATTTATTTTCTGTTTTTAAATTGAAACTAAAACAGAAACCGGGAATCAATATGGAAAGAATGAAAGGGAGGGAAATAAGCATAGGGCAAAAAACCACCCCAAAACCCTAGTACGAGAGAGAGAGAGAGAGAGAGAGAGAGAGAGAGAGAGAGAGAGAGAGAGAGAGAGAGAGAGAGAGAGAGAGAGAGAGAGAGAGAGAGAGAGAGACAGAAAGACAGACAGACAGACAGACAGACAGACAGACAGATAGACAACAGACATATTTGTCTTTGTATTTTATTCATTCTATTTATTTCAAGGATAATTTATTTATTATTTTATTTCGACGATAATGTAATAAGCACTCATGTGCTTTTTTTTCATCCAGTCCTCGTGTGTATGCAGTTTTGTAAATGTTGTCATCCTTTCCCACCGGCACACAATGGCCTACTCTTCCGCGTTCGCACACAGGAGCTCGGTTTATAGTCAGGACTTTGGGGGAGAGAGGAGTCGGCCCTAATGTTAACTCCAGAGGAAAAAATCTTCTTGAATGAGAATCAAACTCGGGTCAGCAGATCACGAATACATCACTCTAACCACCAGGCTAACCCGTCCCCCCCCCCCCCATAAAAAAGAGAGACAGGGATATCTATGTTACCTATTTTCATCAACAACAACAACAAATCACTTGATAGAATTCTTACGTTTTAAAGCGGGCTCAAAGAAATCGATAGAGACAGGTTAAAAAAGAAACGAAAGAAAAAAGGAAGAAAGACAGACAGACAGACAGGCAGACAGAAAGAAAGAAAAGAAAAGAAAGAAAGGAAGGAAGAAAGAAAGACAAGAAAAAGACAGGAAAACCAAGACATATGAAAATTAGATAGAAAGGGAAAGGAAGACAGAAAGAAAGTAGAAAATAAAAAAGAAAGAAAGAAAAGAAAGAAAGAAAGAAAGAAAGAATGAATGAATGAATGAATGAGAATGAATGGAAGAAAAAAGATACAAAGGAAGAACGAAAGAAGAAAAAAAAAAGAAAAAAACAAATACAAAAGAGACAGAAAGAAAGAAAGACAGAAAGAAAGAAAGTAAGAAAGACATAAAGACAGAAAGAAAGAAAGAAAGAAAGCAAGAAAGACAGAAAGAGAGAAAGAAAGAAAGAAAGTCAGACAGTAAGAAAGAAAGAGAGACAAACAGAAAGAAAGAAAGAGAGGCAAAACGTAAAAGAAGAAAACAAGAAAGAGAACAGGAAAAAAAGAGAACAGGCAAACAATTTTGGGAAAAAAATAAAATGATAAAGAAAAGGGGGAGACAATTTCATTCTGGCAAAACTGTCCCATACGGTTGAGGTAAGGGGGACTAGGAGGATAGGGAAGGGGAGAGGAGGAAGAAGAGAAAGGTGGGGAACAGAAGGAAGAAGGAAGGAGAATGAAGCAGAGTGTTGGGAAGGAAGAAGGGGGAGGAGGTGGAGGAGGAGGAGGAGAGAGAGAGAGAGAGAGAGAGAGAGAGAGAGAGAGAGAGAGAGAGAGAGAGAGAGAGAGAGAGAGAAGAGCGAGAGAGCGAGAGAGAGAGAGAGAGAGAGAGAGAGAGAGAGATGGAGAGAGAAAGTCAAATAAAGAGGAGAGAAGGATATGGAAGAAATGGTGAATAAAAAGGCAAGTAAAGCTAAAACAGGATAGAAAAAACCCTAAGCAATGGAAAGATCAAAAAAAAAAAGGGAAAAGAAATTAGACTGGAGTAAAATATTACAGAGAAAATGTACAGAGCGGAAGGAAAGAAAGAACAAAAGAAAGAAAGAAAGATAGGAAAGAGAGAAACAAACGGGAAAGGAAGAAAAAGAGGAAAGAAAGAAAGAAGGAAAGAAAGAAAGAAAAAGAAGAAAGAAAGAAAGAAGGAAAGAAGGACAGAAGGAAAGAAAGAAAGAAGAAAAGAGAAAGAAATGAGTAAAGAAATAAAGAAAGAAATAAAGACAGACAGACAGCTAGACAGACAGACAAAAGAAAGAAAGAAAGAAAAAAGAAAAGAAAGAAAGAAAGAAAAAAGAAAAGAAAGAAAGGAAGAAAGAAAAGAAAGAAAAAAAAGAGAAAAAAAGAAAACAGGAAGGCAGGAAAGAAAGAAAGAACGAGTAAAAAACAGATAAAAAAAAACCAGAAAAAAACGGAACACCAGAGAAGTAAAACCTCAGAAAAGAAGGTCTGGGAGACCAGACACAAATAGAAAGAAATAAAACAAGAAGAAACAAAAGAAAAATATAAATAAAAAACAACTATTATGTAAAAATAAATAAATAATAAATAAAACATACACAAAACAAAACACGAAAGACACAAAGACAGAAAGAAAGGAGGACAGAAAGATAGGCGCACCAAAATACACAAGACAGAAAAGCCAGAAAAACAAACGAACGAAATGCAAGGAAAGGTGGAAGCTTGTGTGGGGAAAAAAGGGGAGAACACTTCATCTAAGCGAACATGCGACATACGTTTGTGACGTCAAAGGAGACTGGATGTTGGGGGGGGGGGGGGGGGTGAGGAGGGGGGGAAAGGGGGGGGGAAAAGGGGGGAGGAAAATTAAAGGGGAGAAGGAGGGAAGAGAAGGGGGTGAGAGAGGAGGGAGACAGAGAAGGCAGAGACAGACAGCAGACAGACAGCAGGCAGCAGGCAGCAGGCAGGCAGGGAGGAGGCAGGCAGGCAGACAGATGGACGGACATACAGACAGACAGACATACAGACAGACAGACATAGATATAATGAATGAGTGAATGAATGAATGGATCGATCGATGAATGAATGAATGAATGAATGAATGAATGAATGAATGATATTTAATACGCAAGAATGCAGACTTTAGGGCTAGCCTAGACTTCCAAAATCACGTTGCAGAGAGAGGGACACAGAGACAGATAGAGAGAGAGACAGATAGAGAGACAGAGAGACACAGAGAAGACAGAGAAGAGAGAGACAGAGAGAAGAAGAGGAGAGAGACAAGGAAGAGAGAAAAACAGAAAGAAGACAGAGAGACAGACAGACAGAGAAAGAAGACAGGAGAGAGACACACAAGACAGAGAGAGAGACAGACAGATAGAGAGACAGACAAGAGACAGAGAGAGAGACACAGAGAGAAGACAGAGAGAACCAGAGAGACAGAGATAGACAGACAGAGACACGGAAGAAGAGAGACAGACAGAGAGAGAGAAAGACAGAGAACGAGACAACGAGAGACAGAGAGAGAAGAGAAGAGAGAGGCAAAGAGAGAGACATATGAGTAGAAGACAGATAATGAGAGAGAGCAGAGAGACAGAGAGACAGAGAGAGACAAACACACAGAGCGAACAGAGAGGAGACACACAGAGAGACACACAGAGAGAGAACAGAGACGATGAGATGAAGGAGAGAGAGAGACAGATGATACAGGGAGGGTTTAAGAGAGATAGACAGATTATAGAGAGGTAGAGAGAGATAGAGAGAGAGAGACAGAGAAAGAGGCAGAGAGAGAGAGAGAGACACACAGAGAGAGTGACAGAGAGAGAGACAGAGGAGAGAGATATTTCATTCTTTTATTTCATTCTTTTATTTCGAGGATAATGGAATATGCACTCATGTGCATTTTTTCATTCAGTCCCTGTGTGTATGCAGTTTTGTAAAGCAGTCATCCGTTCCCACCGGCACACAATGGCCTACTCTTTCGAAAAGTAGAACGTGTTTTAACGTGTGCGCAAGATAATCTGCGTGCGTTTGCACTTGGGACCTGGGTTTATAGTCTCATCCGAAGGACTTTTGGGGAGAGTGGAGTCGGCACTGATGGTAACACCAGAGGACAAATCATCTTGAACGAGAATCGAACCCGGGTCAGCGGATCATGAATGCATCACTCTAACCACCCCCCCCTCCCCCACCCGCATAGAGAGATAGAGAGAAGAAAAGGGATTAAATGTTCTCCCCAAAGTTAAAGAATGTGTGTATGTGTGTGTGTGAGTGTGTGTGTGTTTGTGTGTGTGCGCGCGCGCGTGTGTGTATGTGTCTGTGTGTGCGCGTGATGTTATGTGTGTGTGCGTGAGTGTGTGTGTTAGAGTGCGTGTATGCGTAAAGGAGAGATAGAAAGAGAGACAGTTAGAGACAGACAGGCAGACAGACACACTCTCTCACTGTCTCTCTCTCTCACACACTCTCACACACACACTCACGTATCACACACAGACACACACACACACACACACACACTCACACACAACACACAACACACACTCACACACAAAACACATTACTGACATCACTCACACACAGACACACATACAAACACTCACACAACAACACACTACACACACACACACACCACAACACACACTCCCCACACACAACACACACACAACACACATAACTACACACACACAACATACACAACACTACACACACACACACACCACACACCACACACACACAACACACCACACACACACACACACACACACACACACACACATACACACAATACACATACACACATACACACACTCACACCATACACACACATACACACATACAAACAAACACACACATATACACACACACATACACACACATACACACACAAACACACACACAGTGGTTTCAACATTGCGCTAGCAATCTGACGACCCGGGTTCGATTCCCGTTCAATGAGATATTTCCCCTGGAGTTAACATCAGCGCAACTTCACTCTCCCCAAAAGTCCTTATGATGAGACTATAAACCGAGGTCCCGTGTGCGAACGCACGCAGAAAATCTTGCGCACACGTTAAATCCTGTTCCGCTTTTCGTAAGCGTAGGACATTTTGTGCCGGTGGGAACAAATGACAAAAATTTGCAAAACAGCATACACATAAGTGCTTATTCCATTATCCTCGATGTAAAAGATTTTTAAAAATAAATAAAATAAAACACTAACACACACACTCACTCACACACACACACACTACACACACTGACACACACACACACACACACCACACACACATACTTACACACAACACACCACACACACACACACACACACACACACACACACACACACACACACACACACACATGTTGATGACATCAGCATTGTCCTGGACAGTTGCTTAGCAACGCTATTATGACTGTCTCTTTTTATTGGCAAGGAAAACTGGAATGTGTGTGTGTGTGTGTGTGTGTGTTGTGTGTGTGTGTGTGTGTGTGTGTGTGTGTCAGTGTGTGTGAGTGTTTGTGTGTGTGGTGTGTGCGTGTGTGTGTGTGAGAGTTGTGTGTGTATGTGTGTGTGTGTGTGTGTGCGTGTGCGTGTGTGTGTGTGATTGTGTGTGGGAAGTCAAGTCAAGTCAAGTCAGTTTTCTTTTTTTTTTCAGATGGTTTGTGCAATACCTTGAAGCCTACTATCTAAGAACAAAGAAAAGAAGTTAATGTATGTATGCGCGCGCGCACGTGCGTGTTGTGTGTGTGCGTATGTGTGTGTGTGCGGGTGTGCGTGCGTGTGTACGCGTGCGTGCGTGCGTGTTGTGTATGTGTGTGTGTGAGCGCGCGGGCACACGTGAGTATCTGTGTATATACCTGCGTGCATACATATGTCCGTGCGTATGCGCGTGCGAGCGTGCATGTATGTGTGTGTGCGCATGTATGAGAGAAACAGACAAATAGAGTTTCACGAATATTATTGTGATATTTGATGAGTTTCTAACCCAGCAATTCCAAGTTCTTTTTGCGTTGGAAACGTTAAGTTATTCTCCATATTATGAAACACAAGCACGGAATCATCTCCTGCAGAATTGAACTGGCTACAACCTTGCATAGTTATTATGAGTCCCCTCTCTCGAAGCCACATGGATGGTTGGTTGGTGTGTTGGCTTGTTTCTGTCGTTTCTCTGTAGCAGACAGCGCTGTCTTTGAGCTAGTTTTCTTGTATTGGGTTAGACACAGTAGGATGTACAGCTTTTTGTTTTTTCACTGAGGTGATGAATTCAGCAACAGTGATTAGTTTCTTTCTCTCTTCCCATTTTTCTGTCTGTGTGTGTGTTGTTTTATCACTTAAAAAAAGTATTTTATATCGATAATAATGGAATAATTATGTGTTGTTTTTTTACGTCGAGCCCCTGTGCATAGGGGTTTTATTGTTTTGTTTTGTTAATGTTGTCATACATATGTGTGTGTGTGTGTGTGTGTGTGTGTGTGTGTGTGTGTGTGTGTTGTGTGTGTGTGTGTGTGTGTGTGTGTGCACGTGTGTGCTTACATTTGAATTTGTAAAAAAATATCAATTGTAACTGGCTGGATGTGAAAGACTAGGATGGATGGAAGCGTTTTGATTTTTTTGGTGGTGGTTTTTTTTTGTGCAAGATATAGCGCTATATAAATTCATGTATTAATTATTATTGTTATATGTGTGTTTGAGAGAGAGAGAGAGAGAGAGAGAGAGAGAGAGAGAGAGAGAGAGTCAAAAGAAAGAGAGAAAGAGTGTGTGTGTGTATGTGTGTGCGTGTGAGCTTGTGAGTGTGTGCGTACGTGCGTGTTTGTTCTATGTTTTGTGTGTGTGCGTGCGTGGTGGTGTGTTTGTGTGTGTGTGTGTGTGTGTGTGTGTGTGTGTGTGTGTGTTATGTGTGTGTCTGTAAACTCTGGTTCTCAATCTAACCAGGAAGGCCATTCATGTAAGAGAGAGGAAAATAGTTTTAGCTTGGAGACTTTGAAGTGTTTCTCTTCTCTTCTGTCTATCATTCTTCTTTGAGAAAAAAACAACAATAGCAGTGTGTTTCCATTTCCACCGTTACATGGATGAATGGGTGGGTGGATAGACGGATGAGTGGATGGCTGGATGGGTGAGTAGATGGCTGGATGGATGGATAGATAGATGGATGGATGGATGGATGGATAGATGGATGGGTGGATGGATGTGTGGGTGTGTGGATGCTTGGGTGGTGGTGGATGGATGAATGGTGGATGGATGGATGGATGGGAGGATTGGGTGGATAGATGGAATTTGGATGGATGGAAGGATGGATGATGGGTGGATGGATGGATGGATCCGTATCTGTGTGTGTGTGTGTGTGTGTGTGTGGTGTGTGTGTGTGTGTGTGGTGTGTGGTGTGTATGTATGTATGTATGTATGATGATGATGCATATATGTATGTTTTTATGTACGTACGTATGTACGCACGCACGCACGCACGTACGAACGTAAGTACGCACATGTGTATGTATGTATGTATGTATGTAGGCATGCATGTGTGTATGTATGTATGTATGCATGCATGTATGTATGTATGTATGTATGAGTGTATGTAAATATGTGTGTATGTATGTATTAATATAAGTATGCATGTATGTATTATGTATGTATGTATGTATGTATGATGTATGTATGTATGTATGTATGTATGTATGTATGTATGTATGTATGTATGTATGTATGTATGTATGAATGTACGTATGTATGCATGCATACATGTATGCATGCATGTATGTATGCATGTATGTATATATGTATGTATGTGTGTATGTGTGTATGCATGCATGCATGTATGATGTATGTATGTATGTATGTATGTATGTATGTATGTATGTATGTATGTATGTATGTATGTATGTATGTTATGTTTATGTATGTATTGTATGTATGTATTGTATGTATGTATGTATGATGCAATGCATGATGTATGATGTATGTATGATGTATGATGTATGTATTATGTATGTATGTATGTATGTATGTATGTATGTGTATGTATGTATGTATGTATGTATATGTAAGTTGTATGTGTATGTATGTAATGATGATGTATGATGTATGTATGTGTATGTATGTATGTATGTATGTATGATGTATGTATGCATGTATATATGTGTATGTAGATTATGATGTATGTTATGTATTTGTATGTATGTTATGTATGATATGTATGTATGTATGTATGTATGTATGTATGTATGTATGCATGCATGATGTCATGATTATGTATTATGTATGTATGTATGTATGTATGTATGGTAATGTATGTATGTATGTATGTATGTATGTATGTTTATGGTGATGCATGTATGTATATTATGTATGTATGTATGTATGTATGTATGTATGTATGTATGTATGATGATGATGGTATGTATGATGCATGATGTATATGATGTATGTAGTATGTATGTATGTATGTGTATGCTGATGTCATGTATGTATGTATGTATGTATGATTATGTATGTATGTGTAATGTTATGTATGTAATGTATGTATGTATGTAGTATGCATGCGTGCATGTATGTATGTATGAGTATATTATGTATGTATGTATTAGTATGTTATGTATGTATGTATGTAATGTATGTATGTATGTATGTATGTATTGTATGTGTGTATGTATATGGGTGGATGGATGAATGGGTATGTGTGTGCATCATTGCGCCTGTGTGTTCGTGCATGCGAACCTGTGTGTGTAAATTTAAAATTGTAAAAAAACAAAAACAACCTGTTAATTTAAACTGGCTGCATGTGAATGAGTTGAATGATTGAAAGCGCTTTGATTTGTTTGGTGTTTTTTTTTTTATAGATATAGCGCAATATAAACTCTATGTATTATTGTTATCATTGTTAGTATGTATGTATGTATGTATGATGTATATACGTATGTATGTATATACGTACGCACGCACGCACACACGCACGCACGCACGTAGGTGTGTATGTGCGTATGTATGTATATATGTGTGTATGTATGTATGCATGCATGCATGCATGCATGCATGTATGTATGTATGTATGTATGTATGTATGTTTGTATGCGTGTAAGCATGTATATAATATTAATAAATGATAAACGGAACTTATTTAACGCTATTTCTTGCAAAGACAAATCAAAGCTCATGCATTCATCCCAATCTTTCACAGCCATGCAATCATTGACAAACAATCAATAGTTTAAACAAACAGACATTAAAAAGATTGTACGCTGCAGACCAAAATCTATGAAACAAAATGGCAATAGTCAAATGTTTTTCAAAAGCACACACATACCCACACAGGTCATATACTTTAGCAGGGTGATAGGACATGGGTTAGTGAAGGTGTGATAGATCTGATATGAAACACGAGTGGGAAATTTTAGGTTTGAAATAAATGTTTGAGGCTGGATTTAAAAGTGTCATAACTAGGCTTCTGGCGAAGAGAGAGAGGGAGGTCATTCCAGGTCGATGGACCCGAAATAGAGAAAGAGCGGCGGCTAACTGTGGATTGGTCAAATGATGCTTATGGCGGGGTAGCAATCTTTGTTAAAGATAATCTACATTGTAAACCATGACTAGACCTACATGTCCAGAATTTGGAAATAGTCTGATCGAAGCTAAAATCGATCAAGAAAATTTACTTATTGGTTTATTCTATCGCCCCCTCCCACCCCCGACCCCCACCCCACCCTCTAAATGCAAATGTAGATTATTGGAACCTGATAAGTGATAACATCCGAAGAGTAGATCGAAGTATGATGAAATTCGTTATTCTGGGTGACTTCAATGTCGACATGTTAACTATCCCAACCAGACATTTACCTAACACACTAAATGTATATAATCTGAAACAAATGGTACATTCTCCAACTAGGATCACTGACAATTCTAAAACACTTCTTGATCTAGTTCTTACCCACAGTCCCCATCTGATGACGTCAGTTGACTTCTTACCTCCCTTTTGTAGTGACCACAGTGTCCCTTGTGTCACACTAAAGCAGCAGGTTATACAACACAGGCTAAACTCGAACATGTTCTGTGAATTATTGACAAATGTAAACTGGGGTGAAATAATATTGCATCAATACAATCCAATCAACTAGCATGCAAAATCTTTACTGAAAGATTTAAGGAGGCTGAAAAACAATGCATGCCATCCACAGCTATAGAAGTAGCCCAGGGGATACTCCATGGTTTAACACTGAACTAAAAAAACTAATTAGAAAAAGAAACAAACTTCACTGAAAAGCCAAAAGAACAGACCTGTAAGATATGAACTGAACCAGGGGAGGGTTGTGCCTTTAATATCAAACATTTTTGGAGGCGGGAGAGACGAATACATACATACATACACACACACATACATACATACATACATACATACATACATACATACATACATACATACATACATACATACATACATACATACATACATACATACATACATACATACATACATACATACATATATACATACATACATAACCACATTCTCTCCAACAATATTCTTCCTGAGTTTCAGTCTGCCTATCGCGTCAACCACAGCACTGAAACCTCCCTAGTACACACCTTCAACACGCTTCTACTCGCTTCTTACTCAGGAAAAATCTCCCTTCTCACTCTACTTGACTTATCGGCAGCCTTCGACACTAAAGACCACTCAATTCTTCTCTCCCGTCTTCAAAAAACGTTCGATGTTACTGGCACAGCCCTCACCTGATTTAATTCATACCTTACAGACCAATTCCAGACAGTTGCAGTAAACAAGATTCAATCACTACTTGCCAAACTAGATTGCGGAGTCCCACAGGGATCAGTTCTAGGCCCTGCTCTTTTCACTCTTTACACTGCCCCACTGTCACATATAATAAACCGTCATCAAATAAACCATCATTTTTAGACAGATGACTCTCAGATTCAAAGCAGTGTTACTTCTGAAAATCTGCTTTCTGTCCTGACAAATATGGCCCACTGCTTTGAAGATATTCCAAATTTGATGACACAGAACAAATTACAGCTAAATGCAGATAAAACCGAAGCCATGCTCGTAGGGACCAAACACAAACTCTCTTCCATTACAACAGCTTCAATAGAACTCGACAATACATCAGTCCCTCTATCCACTGCTATGAAGTATCTAGGTGTTGTTATCGACAACACATTCTCTATGCAAAAATTCATCACCCAGACCTGCCAGTCATGCTACTATCAATTACGGCGTATTAGTGCAATTCGAAAGTACCTTTCCATTGATGCAACATCCAAAATGTATGTATGTATTACGGCGTATTAGTGCAATTCGAAAGTACCTTTCCATTGATGCAACATCCAAAATGTATGTATGTATGTATGTATGTATGTATATATTTACATATATATATGTATATATATATTTATATATATATATTATATATATATATATTTATATATATATATATATATATATATATACATATATATATATATATATATGAATGGACTTTGGTCTGACAAGTGGAGAGATGGATTTTGATAAATGGTTGATGGATGAATGGATCTATGCATCCATTGTGTGTTTGTGTGTCTTTGCCTCCATCTCTCTTTTTCTGTCTCACTGTTCCTTCTTCTCTGTCTGTCTCCCTGTCTGTCTGTCTGTTTCTGTCAATCTGTTTGTCTATCATGTACTTCACTTCCTTATGTGTTTATCAGTCTGACAGTGGTAACATATATTATGCAAAACCTGGTAAGAGAGATTAATAATAATAATAATAATAATAATAATAATAATAATAATAATAATAATAATAATGTATGGAATTTATATAGCGCTGAATCTTGTAAAGCAACAAATCAAAGTGCTTAGTACAATTGCTAATCGTGGTGGATCGGTGGTCTAGAGGTAACGCGCCTGTCTAGAAAGCGAAAAGTCCGGGTTCGTATCCCGTCTGGGCCCGAAACTTTTCCCCCATCCATTAGACCATGAGTGGTGGTCTGGGCGCTAGTCTTTCGGATGAGACGATAAACCGAGGTCCCGTGTGTTACAGAAAATTATGCAGCGCACGAAAAAGAACCCACGGCAACAAGAGAGTTGTCCCTGGCAAAATTCTTAGAAAAAACCCACTCTGATAGGGAAAGAAATACAGTTGCAGACAAAAAAAAAAAAAAAAAAGGGTGGCGCTGCTCTTGTGGCGACGTGCTCTCCCCGGGGAGAACAGCCCGAATTTCACGCAGAGAAATCTCGTGACTTAAAGTGGTATAAATAAATATAAATAAATAAAATAAATAAAATCGTGGTTGTGTTGGTGGTATGATGGCAGTCTGGACTCTCTCCCCTTGATTTCCCTGGCGTGCGACTGGCATCTAACTGAGCAAGCGATGCATGAATAATCTCAGGCTACAGGTGAGATCAGGGACAGATCTCCATTAGGGACAAGCGATGATGGTCAGTCTAGGTGTTGTGTCTGCATTCTCTGTATGCTGTGCTTGACTCTCTTGTGCGTGCATACTATTATCATAATCATACCGCGCTAGCATCGTTGCTGTCTGCTAGAAAACAATTCTTTAAGAAAGTTAGTATCCTCTGTTTGGTACATGCACAAAGTTTCGTTTTTTGTTTTTATTCAGGTATTTTTGCAAGGTGCTGCTGTTGCTGTTGTCGTTCTTGTTGTTGGTGTTGTTGTCATGTTGGGTGATGTCCAGATCAAGCCTCAGTGGTCAACCAGAGTGATAACGAGCTGTTTCACGCACAATACCCGGGAATAGCTGTGAGACAATAAGTTATCAAGCTTATATCACTGCTGAGCCATTATACTGAGAAGATGTCCTCCTGCAGATACCACTGAATGTATCCCTCTGCTTCCTCTTCTTCTTCTTCTTCTGCTTCTTCTACTCCTCCTTCTACTCCTCCTTCTTCTTCTTTATCTTTTTTCTAGTTCCTCTTCCTATTATTTAATCTTCTTCTTCGCAATTCTTTTTATTCTTCGCAATTCTTCTTCTTAGTATTTCTTCTTTATCGATATTCTTCTTCTTCGCAGTTCTTCTTCTCAGTTCCTCTTCTTATTACTAATTATTTTTACAAATATCTTCTTCGCGGTTCTTCTTGTTCAAAATCATTCTGAGCAATTATTCTTTTTTGCAATTCTTTTTCCTCAACATTCTTCTTCTTCGCAATTGTTCTTCGGAGTTCTTCACAATTCTTTGCAAAATCTTCCTATGTGTGGAACGCTGAGACAGCAGCTATTGCTGTCTACCATTTGATGGACAATGCTTTGCGCTGCTGTTAAGCGCCTGACATGTCAAGGCCTAGCGCGGCTGACTTCTGACATGGGAGATAATCTGTTATCTTTTAAGTGTTTGGGGGATTTTCAGAAAAGGTAGAAGAATAGACCAAGAAGGCAGAAAATCGACAAGACGGAAATGATAGCAAGAAAAGGAGCAAGACGGAAACAAAGTGAGGGATAGAAAAGTATTTCCTTAACGCACAAATTCCAGAGGGTGGGGTTGCCATCTATACTGACATGTCCTCCACATCCCCAAGGGGGAATCGCTCTATTTTTCTGCAAGTATTTTGGAAGAGTAACTAGCCTTTGTATATATGGGCAAAGAAACACATGACACATTACATAATTTTGAAAAGAAGGCTATTCATGACCTTTGCTATTGATGACAACATGGGTGTAGTCACCCAAGACATTTTGTTGGGCATCAGATAAAACATTTGCCATGTGGAGTTCCTGCAAAGCATATTCTACTCACTAAGACGTCTTGATGAGTACAGATAGGTATAAAGATAGATCAGATAATTTAACTCGATATCAGGAGACTCGTAGGTCTTTGCTACCCATTTTCACTTCCTTCCATTTCATATGTCAGGTTAAATACGGAAAAAAACGTCTTTTATACGCAATGACAGTGTGTGTGTGTGTGTGTGTGTGTGTGTGTGTGTGTGTGTGTGTGTGTGTGTGTGTGTGTGTGTGTGCGTATTTGGGTGTGGGTGTGCGTATTTGGGTGTGGGTGTGCGTGCGTGTCAAAGCCAAAGTCAACTTTTATTTTCAGATAGTACATTGAATATGCAGTGCAATTGCTTTTTTTTCATCAAGCCAACTTTCTTCAAAGAAAAATAATGGTGTGTGTGTACATTTGAGATTGTTAACATTGTTGATTGGTGTTGGTTGTATGTTTAAGAATGTGTTGAATGCTAGCGCTTTGACTTTTTTTTAACAAGATATAACGCTATATAAATTCATATTATATTTATTATATCATTATTATTATTATTATTTTTTATACCTATTATTATTATTATTATTATTATTATTATTATTATTATTATTATTATTATTATTATTATTATTATTATTATACCAAAACAGTAAAAACTAAGCACTCTGTTATCTGGCAAAGTAAATTTTCAGTTGACGTAACACCGTATCAATGCTGAGAACTGGCCAACCTGTGTTTAAAAAACAAAAGTGTTCCCATAACCTATGCCGGTGCAGAGGAGCGCGTGAGATGTCAGAGACCTCAGCTTCTCAGGGGCCAGCATATTGAGGGCGGCGCCAATCTCCTCTCCCTCGCCAATTACCTTCCCTGACCCTAAAGAGGCAGGTACCCATTGACAGCTGGGTGAGTAAGGGTACTGTACAAGGCGAAGGCAAGGTACAGGTACAGTCAGCCACCCGCAAGACACCCACGCTCAGCACTGCTTACTAAAAAGACGAAGAACCAAAACCGTCAAGCAAACAGCAGCAACTTAGGTCTGAGTGATAAATAGATGGTACCTGTGCCTGCAGCCAGTAAGTCTTTCCTTTGGTGGGGTCAACTGCAGCTATGCCTGACTAGTTTCTGTTCCAAGGCTCACAGTATTGTCACAATACACCCAGGGGGTGTTTAGCAAATGGGACTCCTAACGTATCCAAGGCCACTGGCGTACGTTGCTCTTTTATTAATAAGGAGGGGGGACAGTCGATTGTTTGGACAGGGACAAAGTCCTTCTTCTTTGATCTCTCTCTCTTCTCTCTCTCTCTCTTCTCTCTTCTCTCTCTTTCTCTCTTCTCTCTCTCTCTCTCTCTCTCCCTCTCCTCCTCCTCTCTCTCTCTCTCTCTCTCTCTCTCTCTCTTCTCTCTTTCTCTCTCTCTTTCTCTCTCTCGCCTAGGAAGAAAGGTGGCAGAATGATTAAGACGTTCGCCTGCCAACAAGTAAACCGTGAGGTTGTGGGTTCGATTCCCGGCCTCGCCCTTTCTTCCCAGTTTGACAAAAAAATCGAACTGAATGTCAAAGTCCTTCGGATGAGACTATAAACCGAGGCCCCGTGTTCGAACGCATGCAGAACATCTTGCGCAAACGTTAAATCCTGTTCCGCTTTTCGGAAGAGTACGCTACTAGGTGCCAGTGGAAACAGATGACAAAATTTACAAAACAGTTACAAAGGACGGATGTAAAAAGGGACAGGAGTGTTAAATCCATTACTCGATATAAAATAATTAACTCTCTACTCTCTCTCTCTCTCTCTCTCTTCTCTCTCTCTCTCTCTCTCTCTCTCTCTTCTCTCTCCTCTAGCTTCACTCTCTCTCTCTCTGCCTTGGAAATCTTCATATACGGAATCAAAAGGCCTCCAGAGAGAGAGAGAGAGAGGAGAGAGAGGAGAGAGAGAGGAGAGAGAGAGGGAGAGAGAGGGAAAGAGAAGAAAGAATGGATTGATCGAGTAGACGGAATAGATTACCTGTGTGATGTAATGACAAAGAGAATGGAAAAGCATGCTCGTTGCAGAGAATAGAGAAGAAGAGGGGAGGAGGAATGAGATAGAAGAATGACTTTGTCCCGTTCAAATACTCTCCCCTTTCTTATAACAAGGCAACGACCCATGGCCTCTTTGCATTGTGAGAAAATAATGAGATGCTAAAAATTCCTGCCACTAGTGTGGTGAGGACGAATAGAAAAACGGAATGGTAGTAAGGAGAGCGGGAGGGGGGTGGGGGGTGTTGACAGTCGCTTCCCCCTGATTTCCCCGCGTGAGCTAGGACCAGCTGAAATAAAAAGGACGAAACACAGGCCATGGGAGAATTTTCAGGGATGGGACAAGATTTCAGGAGATCAGGGAGAGGGCCGAATGGTTGGTGGCGGGAGGATTGGACGTGGGACTTGTTTTGTCCTGTGAGATAACGTCAGTTCTGGTCCGTATCCAGTAGGCATTGATGCTCCTTATTGTACCTGTGTTGGGATTTAGGTAGTTTGTGTTTTTGTTGCTTGGTTATCAGTTATGAAAGAGATGATTCGTAATCAGATATATTTGTTGTGAATGTACCTAAAATTTGTGGTATATACAATATAGTGCTTTGTAAGTCCTGTGTGAGGTATTACTAGAAAGATGTGTACGCTATGGAAAATGCAGATTAACCATGGCAGCAAAGCTCAGATGATCTCAGTCATTCTATTGATCATTGATGACATTTAGTTGCACTGATCTCTGTCAAAATTATGGTGGTTAGATACAGCTATAGTCGTTGCCTATTTTTACAAGTCCTGTGATAAAGTAATCTCACTAGCAAAGATGTGTACGCTAGAGAAAAGGAAGAAAAAAACCCAAGGACAGCCAAAGGTCTTCATGTCATGATCTCACTGTACATTCTTCTTCTTCTTCTTTGTTATCATCGAGCACCCATACAGCAGCTATTGTTGTCTGTCATATGAGTGAACATGCATTGCGCTGCCGTTAAGCGTCTAACGTGTCAGGCCTAGCCCATCCGACTTCGGTTTGGGGGAGAACCGTTATCATTTAAGCATTTCTGGAAAAGGCAGGAGAATTGACGAAGAAAGCAGAAAAGGATCAGAAGGAGGTGACAGATAGAAAAACAACAAGGCAGAAACAAAGAGAGGGATAGAAAAGTGGAAATTCTTGCACAACATTTCGAGAAGGTGAGGCCTCCCCACCGAGGAGCTGTGCTATAGTTTATATTGTTTCTGGACCAAATGCCAATACAAACCTGAAAAAGGATTGTTTCCAGTGTTGGTTGTCACGCCTTCTCTCATAAACACTATCCTAAGTAGGTAGCAATATGACATCGCTTTTTTGTATGACTGCATACATATGCAATGCTAGTAATAGAAATATAAAAGCAGCCAAATCAGGATTTGTCGTACTTGGCATTGTACTGAAGAACATGCTATACTTTATTTTGCATGATCACATACCCACTACTGGCCAAAGCATTATTAAGTTTAAGGGTTTGTGTGCTACAGCACGTTATAGACAATATCCTTGTTGTTGCTCATAACATTAACTCGTGTGGAACGATTGTTTCTTTCTTGCTGATTAAACATGATTTAAACCAATAGGTTATCCTGGAAATCCCTATATGATATGTCTTTCTATTATGAAGAGGGTCAACAACTGCGAAAGGAAAGCTGATGCATAGGGAATAGGAAGGAAGAAAGAAAGACACAGACGGGAGAACAGAACGAGGACATGACGGAGTGATCTCTGCACACACTCAGTGATCTCCCCTTCATTCCCCTGGTGCAAGACCGACCTTGAACTGAGCAAACAGCACGAGATTCTCTCATCTAGAGCCAGATTCTCGTGAGATTCTGTGACAGGACAGAAGACGGAAGGGTAGATAAGGCGACAATGAATGGGTTTTATCTTCCCTCTGTCTCCTTCTTTTCCTGGTGCCAGACGCTTGGGATCTGGGGCACGAGTTCTCATCTAGCGCCAGATTCCGTGAGATTCTGGAAGACAGAGATGGTAGGGTGTAGGCGACAATGAATGGTTTTTCTTATTGCTCCATGTGCTTGTTTTGTACTGCCTACAGTTGGGCATCGGGGGCACGCGTTACTCTCCTGTGCTGTCATCCTGCTGGAATGCTGGTGGAGTGTAGTGCATTGTTTTCTAGCCAGTGTAGAGCTGTTTTGTTTCATGAGGCGTTCTTCTTGTGCTCTTCGTTTAGTACTTCATTCTTTTGAATTCTTCTCTTCTTCATTTTTGCAATTTTTCTTGTCTCTCTTCTCTTTGCTTCTTCTTCTTCCATTCTTCTTCTTCTTCTCTTTTCTTTTTCTTCTTCTTCTTCTTCTTCTTTTCTCTTTCTTCTCTTCTTCTTCTTCTTCTTCTTTCTTCTTCTTCTTCTTCTTCTTCTTCTTTTCTTCTTCCATTCTTCTTCTCTTCTTCTCTTCTTCTTTTCTTCTTCTTCTTCTTCTTCTTCTTCTTCTTCTTCTTCGCATTCTTCTTCTTCTTCTCCTTCTTCTTCTTCTTCGCAATTCTTCTTCGCAATTCTTCTTCGCAATTCTTCGCAATTCTTCTTCGCAATTCTTCTTCTTCGCAATTCTTCTTCTTCTTCGCATTTCTTCTTCTCCTCCTCAATTCTTTTCAATTCTTCTTCGCAATTCTTCTTTGCATTCATCTTCTTTGCATTGGTCTTCATTTCATTCTTCTTCTTCTTCTCCTTGTATAATTAAGAAAAAACCAGTTTTTTGCAGAAGCTCATTGTCCCTTTTACTCGGTATGAACTCTACGAGATGCAGACAAGAGCAGATAACAGAAGTAAGACACTTCTTTTCATGGCCACTGCAGCAAGACAAATTACAGAGAAATACCCAGTTCTATTTAACAAACTTTCGTGTTCTTTCTCCCTTGTTTATTTCAATTCCGTTCAGGCAGTATTGACACTCACATAACATCATTAATGGCAGGCACCTTCAGTGTACGACACGGGCATGGCTGTCCCTGCTCTACTGGGGAATGGTTGTTCTTTCTATTGGCTGCCTGGAAAACACGGGGCCTGGTTGTGAATGACAGTTTGAGAGAGGAAAGGTGTAGGGGTTTTTTTTCGTGGGCTAGCTTCTTGGGGTTGGTAATGTTTAGAAAATCATGACCATCATTCCTTTTATCTTTCCAGACATCAGTATGAAAGGCTTTATGACTACAAAAAAGGATGAAGAGAAACAGATAAATAAAGAGTGGATGACTGTAAGCATACCAAAGCTGAGGGCAAGACATCGGTTCATGGACCAGCCATAATTAATTGTTCTGAGAATACAAAACATGCATTTTCTTAATAACTTTACTTTTTAGGAACAGCTCTTGTTTAGTCTTCTTATTTGACTGGACATTGTTGTGTCTACTCCAAATATTGTGCGATCAAGAGTGCCTGATTTGCCAGTTAACAAGGGTGTAACACAAACATGTCAGGTATTCCTTGTAACTCATCCATGAAAAGTCAACATCATTAACACCCCAAACAAGCTTTAAATGCGTGTGAACAAAAATACACGATGTACTAACTATATCTCTATCATGTCTTCCAGAATTATTTCTCTGAGCCTTTGCTGTTTCTATTGATTCTTCTTTACTGAGACGCGGTAGGACCTGTATGGGTTGATTTTCTGTTTCCTGATGATTGATCATTTCATGACAATGGCCCTCATGCTGTGTGCGAGATATGAGTCTGGAAATGGCCGCGGAAAACCATCTCCACAATCAAGTCAGGCCAGTGCTCACTTCTGCTCTTCAGTTTGTACACCAAGCACAGTGCGTTTCTGAAGACAAGGGCTGCTAGTTAGTGGCTGGCAGAGCTGTTTACAGCTTGACAATATTGTCTATTGTTTACGTAAACTGTCATCTGTATCTATCTTTAATGGATTATCCTACCACAAGTTCTAATCAGTTTCTGGATACGAGGGAGGGGTAATAAAAAAAAAAGAAATGTGATTAGTATGTAGGGAAGATGACTGCTATTTCTATCAAAAAAGACAAAGGCATACACTTTCAAACCAGGGATTGAGGGGGGTGGGGGGTGGGAGCGTTTTAACCATCACATAGAATCTGTTGGGTGGAATATCCCTATAGATAGAACGTCAGACTCATCATCTCAAGTGCCTGGGCTCAACTCCGTACTCAGTTGTCGAGGGTTTGAAGGGTTTTCTGTATACTGAAGATGAACTCTGGGTCCAGTCTTTCTCAAATCTTTCGGACGATACATTAACCATTCATTCACTGGGGAAATGTGTGCACATCACTTTGCAAACAACATTAAAAATATCAGCTGTGATGTGTGGACGATTTTGACAGTTGTAGTTTTTGTTCTGAACGACAACAGAAGTACCTAGTTCTTTTTCATTACCTTTATTTTTTATTTCGAGGGTAATGGAATAAGCACATATTTGCTTTTTTATCCAGTCCTCGTGTGTATGCAGTTTTGTAAATGTTTGTCATCCGTTCCCACGTGCACACAATGGACTACTCTTCCGAAAAGCAGAACGGGTTTTAACGTGTGAGCAAGATGTTCTGCGTGCGTTCGCACACGGGACCTCGGTCTATAGTCTCATCCGAAAGACTTTTGGGGAGCGTGCAGTCGGCACTGATGTTAACTCCAGAGGAAAAATCCTCTTGAAAGAGAATCGAATCCGGATTCAGCAGACTACAAATACGTCACTCTAACCACCAGGCTATCCCGTCCTCTAGACATTGAGTTGTGCAGCCGATGCAGCAGTTTTCGAATGAATGTTTTGTCAGTTTAGTGTAGCCAGGCATGGGATATTCTATTCCTTGACACTCCTTGATAAGCAGAGGAAAAGTCGTATCTACTAAGTTGGTGTGGTTTTAGGCGATATTTGATTATTTTCTTTACCAATTTGTCACTTTCTATTGACTTGAACACATGCGAGGTACACATATGCAATGTCGTGCATGCAGGGATACCTTGTTTTTAGTTCTACTTGATAAAGACGAAAGAAGTCAAAGTAAAACAGCCATGCACTTGGACAAACACAATCTTGGCTAGTTCCACAGCATCCTCCAGATAAACACTGGCTTACTCAGAGAGGCCCCGTGTGCGAACACATGCAGTACATCTTGCGAACACGTTAAATCCTGTTCCGCTTTTCGAAAGAGTAGGCCATTGTGTGCGGGTTGGGAACAGATGACAAAATTTACAAAACCGCATAGACACGGGTACTGGATGTAGAAAAAAAGCACATGAATGCTTTTTCTATTGTCCCCAACATACAAGAACAAATAAAATAAAACAAAATAAACGATAACTGATCAAGGAGCTTCAGTCCTGTGCCAGGTAGATAACGATGATCAGTGACCACGGAATGTCTCCTGTGATGGAGGTCCGCTGGAGCTCCGTGGATCATCGCTCATAGTGTCACAATGCTACCCTAGTGTTCAGGAAATGTAACTCCTGACATTTCCAGGGGAGACCATTGCCAGTGGAAAAGGGAGGCCACTGGTGTGCGTTGCTCTTCTGTCCAAGAGACGGGGACAGGCTGATTGTGAGGCTTTGGATAGAGCTGTTATTCTTTGATCTCAACTGTCTGTCTTTCTGTTTGTGTGTACCTGTTTGTATGCCTGTTGGTTCGTCTTTTGTGTGTACATTTAATAAGTGATTACCTATTTTTTTGTCTGTCTGTCTGTCTGTCTTTCTGCCTGTCATTCTGTCTGTCTGTATTTCTGCTATCTTAGTAGCTATGTGTCTGTCATACTGTCCTTTTCGTCTGTCTGGGGACAGTTTGATTATCAGGACGTGGATTCAGTCGTTCTTCTTTATTTCTTCTATCTGTCTGTTTGTCTGTGCGGCTGTGCAACTCTGTGCGTTCTCCTGTCTTCAGTTGTCTTCCTTCCTCACTTTCTCCTACTTTACTCCATCCTCTCTTGCTTGCATGCTTTTGTCATATTCTGCGTTGTACATATTCGTCATATTTCTCCTCTAAAGCTCGTAAATGGGTAGGTCTTAGATAAATGTTAAAGCTGTGGGTAAGTTATCTAAGAAATCCTTCCTTCTCTTCGTGGGGACCGTCAATGACTAAAACCTAGAGGTTAAATTGGGAGAGAATAGCAAAAGAAGACACACATCAATTTGCAGAGAGTGGGAAAAGAAGACACACAGGAATTTGCAGAGAGTGGGAAAAAAGATGTACAGCAATTTGCAGAGAGTGGGATAAGAAGACCTACAGGGATTTGCAGAGAGTGGGAAAAGAAGACCTACAGGGATTTGCAGAGAGTTAAAAATTCAGATGCACAAGTATTTGCAGAGAGTGGAAGAATGAAAACGTACAGGCATTTGCAGAGAGTGGGAAAAGAAGACACACAGGAATTTGCAGAGAATAGCAAAAGAAGACATACAGGAATTTGCAGAGAGTGGGAAAAGAAGACATACAGGAATTTGCAGAGAGTTAACAAATCAGATGTACAAGTATTTGCAGAGAGTGGAAGAAAGAAGACGTACAGGCATTTGCGGAGTTTAAAAAGAACACAAAACAGAGATTTGCAGACAGTACGAAAATGAGACATACAGGACTTTGAGGCGAGTGGGAAAATAAAACATACAAGGATTTACAAAGAATGGAAAGAGAAGACATACAGTGATTTGCAGTGAACAACAAAAGAAGACATACTTGAATTTGCAGAGAATAGCAAAAGAAGACATACAGGAATCTGCAGAGACTGGAAAGAGAAGACGGACAGGAACTTGCAGAGAGTGGAAAAATAAGACATACAAGAATCTGCAGAGAATAGCAAACAAAGAATAAAAGGATGATGGAGTGATCTCTTTCCACACTCCATTACCTCCCCTTAATTTCCCTGGCGTGGCACAGACCTTGAGCCCAGCAAACAGCACGTGACTCTCAGATCACGCGCGCGCCAGATTCTCGCGGGATTCTTCGACAGGCCAGGAGATGGATGGGGGAGATAGATGAGGCAGAATGTGTTTGCCTCCCCTGACTGTCTGTGTGGCTGTGATCTGTCGTTTGGTCACTGCCAAAAGCCTGGCACCAAGAGCAGCCGCTAAGTGCTCCTTGTGCATCATGCATGCAGCACAGCAGGCAGCATGTCTACTGCACTGCCTTTTATAAAATCACAAATGAGGACACGTGCAGGTTTTTATTGTTGAAGCTGTTGACTTTTGTGAAGCCCACGAATCCTCCTCACAAATTAGAAACCAAATCAAATGACTGATATCGAGCGTGATGGTTATGGGGCAAAGTATCAATCCAGATAGAAAGAAGCATTAGAGGGGTCGATCCCCATAAAACAAGCTCCCGCCCCCACCCCACCCCCTCGGCTATCTACTGGATCTTGACTCGTAGTCTGGGTTCTAGTATTTTGAGAAGATGCTAAACTAAGGTTCCATGTGCAAAACCCCACAGCGATGGGATAGTTATCCTTTGGAATATTCTGTAGGTAGAAATCATTTTGATAAGGATGATGCATATACACATAGGATGTATGTTAAAAATAGGTAGCGCTGCTCTTACAGCAATGTGCTATTCCCAGAGAGAACTACCGAAATGTTACACTGAGAAGCGAAACGTTACTGACATTAGTATGCAATACGATATAACCAAATTGTTCTTCAAATAATCCTTAGGCAAACTACAGTCTTCAGCAAAACCTCATGACCAGTTTTGATAGCTGAAAGGCGCAGAGAGAAATAACGGCTTACTGGGGTAATATTGTAATACCATTCCGTGAATGACTGATGCAAAGGACAATCTAAAAATCTAGAAGAGCAGTTAAGTTCTGGAACTCAAGTTTAGTTTGTATCTGTTTAGAGCAGTGGATACACTCCCAACCGAGTCTTTATGAATGCGAAATCATTGTTGGAGACCATAGTCTAATGGAATTTGTTCTGTGTATTCATTCTCTCGTTGCTGTCTGATGCCACTCAACACATGTGTCGTAATATAAATGACCATCTGAAAGGCAGGTATCGGACAAGTGTGCAGGTCTGGCTAGGGTTAACCTTTCGAGAATGGTGCCTGTATCTTCTTAGATCCTCGTCTCATCATTGTCTTCATGTCCATGCCCTTCAACATGAAAGGCATCCCAGGATAAACGGGATACTGTTTGTACAGTGGGTGGCTCTGCTGATGCCAGAATCCAGAAAATAATTATAACGCCATTCATGTGGCATCTGTGGTTGGTTGTATGAATAATACAAAGCAGAAGGTGTCATATTAATAATATTTTTAGCATTAAGTGGTTCCCGTTTAATAGTCTTATCTGAGTGGACGTTGTCTTGTCTACGTGTTTGAAAGCTGTTCGATTCCCGTTCAAGGGGATATTTTCCCCTGGAGTTAACATCAGTGCAGACTCCACTCTCCCCAAAAGTCCATCAGACGAGACTATAAACCGAGGTCCCGTGTGCTAACGCACGCAGAACATATTGCACACACATTAAATCCTGTTCCGCTTTTCGTAAGAGTAGGCCTTTGTGTGCCGGTGAGAACAGATGAGAGAATTCACAAAACTGCATACACACGGGGGCTGGATGTAAAAAAGCACATAAGTGCTCATTCCATTGTCCTCAATATAAAAGGATAAGATTAAAATAAATAAATACATAAATGTTTGATTCATGAGTTAATAAAGTACCAACAATATGTTAATAATAAGTTAATACAGTATCAACAATATTTTATTAATGAGTTAATAACATATCAACAGTATTTGATTAATGAGTTAATAAAATATCGACGATATTTGATTAACGAGTTAATAAAGCATCAATAGTATTTGATTAATGAGTTAATAAAGTATCAACAATATTTGATTGATGAGTTAATACAGTATCAACAATATGTTATATATAAGTTAATACCGTATCAACAATATTTGATTGATGAGTTAATACAGTATCACCAATATGTTATATATAAGTTAATACCGTATCAATAATATTTGATAAATGAGTTAACAAATATCGAACATGTGTGGTTAATGAGTTAATAAATTATTAACGGTATTTGATTGACGAGGTAATAACTTATCAACAATATTTGATTGATGAGTTACTACAGTATCAACGGTATTTGATTATTGAGATAATACAGTATCAACACTATTTGATTGATGAGTGAATACGTTATTAACAATATTTGATTAATTAGTTAATACGATATCAATAGTATTTGATTAATGAGTTAATAACAATACTAATTTCGATTAACAATATCAATGAATTACTAAAGTATCAAAAGCAAACCTAGTACGCAGCTCAGCTGTACAAAACTAATACCAACAATGCCAACACATGTGTGAAAGGCATGTCACACAAGAATGCACACAAACTAGTATCTCTGGTGTGTGTGTGTGTGTACCAGCGTGCTTTTTGTTTTCTACGGGCCTCCTTGTTGTAGCTATTGATTTTTCCTTTTGTAAAGCTCAGTGGGAGCCTCGTGGGTTGATTTCAGTTCTATTGACAATTGATCATTTTGCTACAATACCCCCCATCCTGCGTGAGAAATATGAGCCAGAACTATCCACTGGAGACCATTGTTCTTTCAAAGTCAGGCCATTGGCATGCACTGCTGTTTTGTTGGTAGAAGTACAGTGCAGTGTGTTTGACAGAGCAGGATGACTACGCTTTCTCAGTTACCAAGCTTTTGCATCGCTATTCATTGGGACGACCACGCAAAAGCTGGATATCCAACATCAAGGAGTGGACCGGCCTCACTGTACCAAGCCTCCTGAAAACAGCCCAGGACAGAACCATTTGGCGGTCCACTTGCAGCGTCCATGCGGGTACCCCAACGGTTGTCCCGACCAAGGGATGACAAGACAAGATGACAAGATTCATTGCCTAGCGCTTATGCGGCTAGAATTGGTTTTGGTGGTTATTCTTTTTGATTACTTGTAAACGGTTTTAGTGTCAGAAAAACAGTTCGTGCACAGAGACAGTGTGTTCAAAGATATATATGGAAAGGGAGTGCTCTGTCTAAAAAAACAAAATAACACACACTCACACCCACACTAACACATACACACAGGTGCATACTTTTAAACATGAGTATTTACCCTACCCACGATCTAGTTTGTAGATGGCAATAGGTATAGGGGCAACACACGGAAATGATTCCTTAGAAAAAACGACCAACCCCCCTCCCCCATCCCCTTCCATTCAAAGATGATCAAACAAGCATTCATGATTTTACATGTTTTCATCTTGATATCGAATCCATCATCAGTAGTAAGGGATTCAAACCAAAAGTCCCCTCTTTTTTCTTCGTTGATGTGTGATAGCGGTTCATCAAATCAAATACAGGGGGGTGTGCTTTGTCTGGCACCAGGGCATTCATCTGCCCGCTGCCTCAGTGGCGGATAACTACTTTCACCTACGCTACATCTCGCTATTGGGGAACCACACACACACACACACACACACACACCACACACACACACACACACACACACACACACACACACACACACACACACACACACACACACACACACACACCACACACAACACACACAACACACACACACACAAACACACACACACACACACACAAACACACACACACAACACACCACACACACACACACACACACAACACACACACACAAACACACACACACAACACACACAAAACACACACACACAAACAACACTCACACCACACACACACACACACAACACACACAACACACACAACACACACACACACACACACACACACACACTTACCCCACACATACTTATATAGCAATGCTGCCCACCTGTCAAGCTGACAGAGAAGACAAATCCAGCGCAAAAAGTACAGAGTGACTGGGGTGTGTGGGGGGGAGGAGGGGGGGTGACGGTCTAGACTGTATTTCTGCCCCTGATTTCCCTGACGTCAGATTTTCCTGAGCATTGCCTATGAATCTCACGCCATGGGAGATCAGGGATGAGGACCAAACGATCCCTGACAAAGACAGACAGAAGACAGACTGAATTTGATTATCAGGCTCTCCTCTGTGCACAAAAGCTGTTGGAAAGACAAACACACTTAGAATAAAAGAAACTATGAGAAAGGCAAGTGACACACTTTTACTCAGCACCGTGGAAAAAAATCCCAACTAACATTACATGTCAGTTCACAAGAAAATGCCATCTTTCCGTACTAATCACTTCCTACAAAATAAAACTAAAATAAAAGCTAAAATTCTGACCAATTTTCCTGAAAATGTATCAGCCAAAAACAAGTAAGGAAAAAGAAAGAAAGAAGAGAGAAAAAAAGAGAGAATAAACAAACACACGCACACACACA
>CM054166.1:37779823-37789823 GCA_028751875.1 Rapana venosa
GCCTAAAGGGTTTAGAGGAGTATTCATGATCTTTTGATCAGGGTTCAACCCTTTTTCAAGGGGATTTCCCCTAGTTAACACAGTGCAGATTCATCTCTCCCCAAAAGTCCTTGGGATGGGGCTAATACCAAAGTCCCTTGCGAACGCACCAGAACATCTTGCGCACCACATTAAAACCTTTTCCCTTTTTTCGGAAGAGAAGGCATTGTTGCCGTAGGAACGGATGACAAAATTAACAAAACTGCAAAACCCCGGGGACTGATGGAAAAAAAACACACGAGTATTTTTTCCTTACCTCAAAAAAAAGAATAAAAAATAATAACAATTCTATCCACACACCATGCAGCAACACACCACACACACATTTTTCCCCTGCGCAATATTCTGAAAAAGCTCTAAATAAGCACCAGACTTCAAAAGTACAGGAGAGCAACGAGATGGGGGGGCACAGAGAGAGAGAGAAGAGAAGAGAGAGAGAAAAGGAGAGAGGAAGAGAGGAAGAGAGAGATGGGATTGTGCCTTTTGGTTTTTTTTTCTGTGTAACAAACAAAGGAGAGGGGGGGAGAAGGGGGGAAGGGAGAGAATAGAGAACGACAAGAGAGGGGGGGGAGAGAGGAAGAGAGAGAGAGAAGAGAGAGAGAGAGAGAGAGAGAGGAGAAAAAGAGAGACAGACGACAGACAGAGACGACAGAGAGACAGAGAGAAAAAAAACGGGAACAGGTCTTGAACTTAAAATTTTTTTTTAGGGTAACGGAGAAGCCAGAAACGTTTGGGAGACAGAGACAGACAGGGAGAGAGACAAGACAGACAGAGAGAGACACAGAAAGGGGGGGAGGAAAGGTTGAGAGAAAAGAACGATAGAGAGGGGTGAGAGAGAAGTGATAGAGAGAGCAGAGAGAGAGAACCGAACTCGAACTCGAACTCGAACTCAACCGAACCGAAGTTTTATTCAAAAAAAACCCATTGGCCCAACATAAGGGGTTCCCGAACTGCTTAGATTTGGTTTTAAAAAAAAACAAAAAAAACAAAAAAAAAAAAAAAAAAACAAAAAAAAAACAACACACACAGACAAACATTTTACTGTAAACAAAGTCACCCTAAAAAAAATCATTTTAGGAAACTTTATCTCTCTTATTCTGAAAGCTCTACACAAATATAAAGTGAGGCGCGCACAACCTCAATATTTTATCCGGGAAAAAACAGAGCCCAAAAAAATTTTTGGGCTGCTACAATTTAACAGGGATGTATTTTCTGCCTAACTCCCAAAAAGGGGACAGCACAACACAAAATGTACTTCACCCGGGTGCAGCTACATAAGGGGCAAAGCACCTGAGGTCGTCAATTCATTTCTCTGACGAATTTATGAACATTTATATTAATACACCAATCTAAACTTAGACTAATTCTTTTCAAATGAATTCCAAATCAATTTTTAGAAAAGGGTTTGACATCATGCAAACTTATAAATTGTCTTAAATTTGAAACTTTCACTTTTTTGTATATGCACCCATTGCTGCCATCGGCAAAAAACAATCTTTCCCGAAACGTTAATAAAACTCTCTAAAATTTTCCACTCCTTTTTGACCAAAAAAACCCAAAACCCCCATTACAAAAACAGGTACTATTTGTTTTGCCCAGTTTTTTTTTTTCCTTTTGACACTAGATCATAAAGCTTTTGGGGTTTTAAAAAGGGAGCCTGCTCTCTTTCCCATACAGAATTTTAATCCAATTCTAATGCATTTAAAAGCACTTTAACAAGAGGGGGTATCTTTATTTTCACTATAAACAAGATCATTGGGTTACGTCTATCTAAGCCTAAAAACTGTTTAAAAAAGCAAAGAGTCCTGATCACAATGAATTAAGCTGCACCAACCCCCAAAATTTTTCTAAACCAATAACACATGGTTGTATTGTGCATCAAAACTTAATGAACAAGCAAAAGGTTATTATTCAATATTCTTAGTTTTTCAACACAAATAACAAGCTTCGTTTACCTGACTTGCCAATCTTTACATGCGTTGTGAAACTAAGCTTAGTAGAAAAACAGATTTCCTAAAATTTAATACATTTTTATCACAGGCATGATATTTCCATTGTACAACCTTTTTTTCATGAGCACTAAATACCCCACCTTTTTCTGAATCAACGATATTACTTACTCAATTAACTAAGATCCAGTGATTTTTTGCAGCACTGAAGCTGTTTAAACTGCTTTTTGTAAGCACAACGGGTTTCAGATAGCGGGATAACATCACATCTAACAGAAATAACACTCTGAGAAATCTTTGGGGAAAGTGGCACCATGTTTACCATTATTGCTGATGTCTCTGGCTAACTCATTGATAAAAAGCAGAAAACAATAAGGGCTACATACATCACCCTGTTTAACACCATTTGGTACTAGTATATTATGTTCAGTCACTTTAGTTCCACATCTTATTCTGCTTCTGACATCTGATACATGGCTCTCAACATCGTAATATTACCTTCACTAACATTTTTCATGACAGAGAAGAGAAGAGGGAAGAGAAAGACAGAGAGAGAGGGGGGAGAGAGGTTGAGAGAAAAGAAGAGAGAGAGAGAGAGGTGAAAGAGATACAGAAGAGAGAGTGACGTAAAACACATGAACACTGGAAGTAAATTATTGCCATTTACCAATACATCTTTTGGTCAAGAAGCCACAGTATGAACACAATTTAAAACACATAATTATGCTCTTTGCAACAAGAAAATAATGAAAACAGATAAGGAAAAGCATCTCCTAATAACTACACTATCACCGAATTTCATTATTGAGAGGCTGAGAAGAGAGAGGGTGCGAGAGAGATACAGTAGAGAGAGAGGGAACACACAACAACAAGCACACACACAACACACCCACACGATAACACACCACACACACACACCACACACATGGGCAGGGAAAGAGAGAATAGAGACACTACATAGCAGACAGACGGCAGAGAGAGAGACAGAGGCAGACAGAGAGAGAAGAGAGAGAAGAGAGAGAGAGAGAGAGAGAGAGAGAAGAGAGAGAGAGACAAGACAATGACAATGACAATGACAAATATTTTATTTCGAGATAATGAATAAGCACACATGTGCTTTTTTAAACATCCAGTCCCCGCCCGGTTAGGGATACACTAATAAAAAAGCCCAATATATACAGTCTCAAAAAAAAAAGGGGAATAACCCTTTTCAAAACAAGCTCCCCCACAAAAACCCCCCCAACAACTCACCCCCCCCCCTCCAAGCATAGCAATTAAAGAAAATCCTAAAAATAACCCCACCCCAACCACCCACCCCCCAAAAAAAACCGTAACCAAAACAGAACAAACAACAATAGAGAGAAAAAACAAACACAAAAGATGATAAAAAGAGAAAAACAGACAACAACACAACAAGACCCAAGAACAACAACAAAGCCAAGAAAAAATAACACACCAAACTTAATAAGGTCAAAAGAAAACTCTCACATGTCAAATGTGACACATACATGTTATACAAATATAAGAAATGCACATAGGGCACTCATAAATCTAAGTACAGAGCAAGTCCAATAAAGTATGAAAATTAAAAATGAATCCTTCATCAGGAATACATGACTATAAGCAGGACGATAAAAGGTGAGAGAGAGAGAGACAGAGACAGGAGACGAGATGTGCTGTGTGTATTTCAGAGATATAATCCAATATATAAATCCCCAAAACAGTATGCCATCCCACAACACTCATATTATAGATTATACCGTTTCAAATTATAGTCATGATAAAAATAAATTATACCCATAACACCACCACAATAAAAACAAGAAACAAACCAAGAAGAAATTAAAACTAAACAGTCGTTGAGGAGAGAGAGAGAGAGAGAGAGAGAGAGAGAGAGAGAGAGAGAGAGAGAGAGAGAGAGAGAGGAGAGAAAGAGAGAGAGGAGGAAGAGAGGAGATAGAGAATAGAGAGAGACAGAGAGAGAGAGAGAGAGAGGAGAGAGAGAGTAGAGAGAAGAGAGAGAGAGAGAGAGAGAGAGAGAGAGAGAGAGAGAGAGAGAGAGAGAGACGACGACGCCATCAATTTATCCTACTCTCTTACAGCCCATGCACTTGCTGCAGCCAGTGTTTGTGGCACAGAGCGAGAGAGAGAGAGAGAGAGATGAGAGAGAGAGAGAGAGAGAGAGAGAGAGAGAGAGAGAGAGAGAGAGAGAGAGAGAGAGAGAGAGTAGAGAGAGAGGCTTTGACAGTAAGGAGAGTGTGTGCCAGTCGCAGTGTTTCTGTGTGAGTGTGAAGTGTGAGTGTAAGCAGTGCTGCTTTCTCTGCAGAGTTCCGTGACTGCTGGCCACAATAGTGTAGAGTGTAGTGCAGTGTTTAGGTAGCTGGTTGTGAGTGTGGTTGTGGTTGTGATTGTGGTTGTGCTTGTGCTTTTGGAACTGACATTTTCTCGGTAGTTTGAATGTGTTGGTTTTTAGGTTTGCTGGGTGTTTTTTATTATTCTTTTTTTTTTTTTTTTGCCTTTTAATTGGGGTGTGTGGAGTGGTTCTTTGGGGATTTTTGTTTGTTTTCTTTCTTCGACTTTTTACTCTCGTGTTACTTGTTTGAGTAAGTTTAACATCTTTCTTAGAGGTATTAGTGCTTTTACTTTGAACGTGGTCTTTTTTTTTTTATTACGGTGTCTTGTTTGTTAGTTTTAATTTTGATTGATGAATATTTTGGAAGTTAAGGGGTTTATTATTATTATCATTATTATTTACTATTATCATTATCATCATCATTATTCTTATTATCAGTATCATTATCACCATTATTATTATTATTATTATTATTGTTATTATTATTATAATTATTGTTGTTATTATTATTATTATTATTATTATTATTATCATTATATGTTTGTGTTTTGTGCTAAGTTTGCTTGGTAACATGGTGTCTGACACTACCTGTCTCTCTGAGTCAGTCTGTCTGTGTGTCTGTCATTGCTTTATGTATTTTGTTTCTTTCTTGTTCCCATTCTTTCTTTTAATTTATCAGTTTTGAAACAAAAACCGTTTTGGTTTTAGATCACCAGGAGAGAGAACAATACCAACCCTATCAATACAATTGAAAGACAGATACAACGTTAGAGACAGAGAGAGAAAAAGAGACACAGACAGAGATATACAGATCAACAGGCAGATATAATTATAGAGACATGCATTGACAGACTGACAGACAGAGACAGAGACAGAGGCAAGAGACAGACAGAAAGAGAGGCAGAGAGTCAGCAAGAGAGAGAGAGAGAAGAGAGAGAAGAAGAGAAGAGAGGAGAGAGAAGAAGAGAAGAGAGAGAGAAGAGAGAGAGAGAGAGAAGAGAGAGAAGATAAGCAAAAGAAGACAAGACGACCTGAGAGACAGACAGACAAACAGACAGACAGACGGACGGAACAGCTGACTCAGACAGACAGACAAACTGAAACATCACCCACCGTGTAACCAAGAGACCCAAGAGAGAGAGAGAGAAGGTGGCAGTAAGAAGAAAGTGGCGCGGAAAGAAAAGTGGCAGAGAAGAGCATTGAGAGCAGCAGAAGATTGTGTGCCAACCTTGGTGTGCTGTTCAGAGAGAAGTGAATGTGAGTGTTGCCAAAAGTGCTGGTTTTCTTTGTGGAGGGAGTGGAGTGTGACAGTGCAGGCTATCTTTCTGAAAGAGTGTGAGTGTGACAGTGCTGGTTTACATTGTGGCAAGGAGTGTGAGTGTGTGCATTGCTGGTTTCCTCTTTGTGGAGGGTGAGTGAATGAGTGTGTAGTGTTGCCAGTGCTGGTTTTCTTTGTGAAGGAGTAGAGTGTTGAGTGTGTGCAGTGCTGGTTTCTTTGTGGACAAGAAGTGTGAGTGTGTGAGTGTGTGCAGTGCTGGTTTTCTTTGTGGACAAGGAGTGTGAGTGTGTGCAGTGCTGGTTTTCTTTGTGGACAAGGAGCGTGAGTGTGTGCAGTGCTGGTTTTCTTGGTGGAAAGAGAGAGTGAGAGTGTGTGCAGTAGTGGTTTTCTTGGTGGAAAGAGAGAGAGTGAGAGTGTGTGCAGTAGTGGTTTTCTTGGTGGAAAGAGAGAGTGAGAGTGTGTGCAGTAGTGGTTTTCTTGGTGGAAAAAGAGAGTGAGAGTGTGTGCAGTAGTGGTTTTCTTGGTGGAAAGAGAGAGTGAGAGTGTGTGCAGTAGTGGATTCTTTTGTGTGGAGAGAGAGAGTGTAGATGTGTGCAGTGCTGGTTTTCTTGGTGGAGGTGGAGTGGAGTGTGTGCAGTGCTGGTTTCTTTGTGAAGAGAGAAAGAGAGTGGTGATGTGTCAGTGCTGGTTTTCTTTGGTGGAGAGATAGTGTGAAGTGTGGCAGTGCGGTTTCTTTGGTGGAAAGAGAGTGTTGATGTGTGCAGTGCTGGCTTTCTTTGTGGAGAGTGAGTGTGGAGTGTGCAGTGCTGGTTTTCTTGATGGAGAGTAGTGAGAGTGTGTGCAGGTGGTTTTCTTGTGGAGAGACTAGTGAGTGTGAGTGTGTGAAGTGCTGGTTTTCTTTGTGGAGAGTGTGAGTGTTTGCCATCAGTGTTGATCTTCTTTGTGAAGAGAGAAAGAGAGTGTAGAGTGTGTGCAGTGCTGGTTTTCTTTGATGGAGAGAGAAAGAAGAGTGAAGTGCGTGCAGTGCTGGTTTACTTTGTGGAGAGAGAGTGAGAGTGTGTGCAGTGCTGGTTTTCTTTGTGGAGAGTGGTGAGTGTGTGGCAGTGCTGGGTTTCTTTGTGGAGTGGTGTGTGTGCAGTGCTAGTTTCTCTTTGTGGAGAGTGTGTGAGTGGTGAGTGCAGTGCGCTTTCTTTGTGTGGAAGAGAGAGTGTGTGATGTGTGCAGTGCTGATTTTCTTTGTGGAGAGAGAGTGTGTGATGTGTGCAGTGTGTTTTCTTGTGGAAGAGAGAAAGAGAGTAAGAGTGTGTGCAGTGCTGGTTTCTTTGTGGACAAGGATGGAGAGTGTGAGTGTGTGCAGTGCTGTTTTCTTGGTGAAGAGAGAGAGAGGTGTGGGTGTGTGCAGTGCTGTTTTCTTTGGTGGAGGGTGAGTGTGAGTGTGTGCAGTGCTGGTTTTCTTGTGGACAAGGAGAGTGAATGTGTGAGGTGTGTGCAGTGCAGGTTTCTTTGATGGACAAGAGAGTGGAGTGTGTGCAGTGCGGTTTTTCTTGTGGACAAGGAGTGGAGTGTGTGCAGTAGTGTTTTCTTTGTGGACAAGGAGTGTAGAGTGTGTGCAGTGCTGGCTTTCTTTGTGTGGAGAGAGAGTGGTGGATGTGTGCAGTGCTGTTTTCTTGTGAGGAGAGAGAGTGTGATGTGTGCAGTGCTGTTTTCTTTGTGAGAGAAGAGTGTGAGATGTGTGCAGTAGTGGATTTTCTTGTGGAAAGAGAGAGTGAGAGTGTGTGCATAGTGGTTTTCTTGTGAAAGAGAAAGTGAGAGTGTGTGCAGTAGTGGTTTTCTTGGTGGAAAGAGAGAGTGAGAGTGTGTGCAGTAGTGGTTTTCTTGGTGGAAAGAGAGAGTGAGAGTGTGTGCAGTGCTGGTTTTCTTGGTGGAAAGAGAGAGTGAGAGTGTGTGCAGTAGTGGTTTTCTTGGTGGAAAGAGAGAGTGAGAGTGTGTGCAGTAGTGGTTTCTTGGTGGAAAGAGAGAGTGAGAGTGTGTGCAGTAGTGGTTTTTTCTTTGTGGAAAGAGAGAGTGAGAGTGTGTGCAGTGCTGGCTTTTTCTTGTGGAGAGAGAGAGTGTGAGTGCGTGCAGTTCGTGGTATTGCCTGTGTATAATAATCATAATAATAATAATAATGTATGGAATTTCATAGCCTGTTCTTGTAAGCAACAATAAGAGGGCTCAGATTTATTTCATACCTTTGAAAAGCACGGCACATTTCTCCGTGAAATTCGGCTGCTCTCCTGGGGAGAGCGGGAGAACGCGTCGCACTTAGGCGGTGGGGCGCGACCCTTTCACCCTTTTTTTTTCTGCAGCTGTATTTGTTTCCCTATCAAGTGGCTTTTTTTAAGAATTTTGCCAGTGACAACCTCTGTGTGCCGTAGGGTTTTTTAGTGCGCTAAATAAACGTGTAACACACGGACCTCGGTATCGTCTCATCCGAAAGACAGCGCCCAGACCACCACTCATGATCAATGGATGGGGGAAAAATTTCGTCAAACGGTACGAACCGCCGCACACTTCAACCCGACTTTCGCTTTTCTAGACAGTCGCGTAACCCTAGACCACCGATTTCCACCCTATGTGGTATTCTGTGAGAAGGTGTATGTGTGTGTGTTTACAGTGCTGGTATTTTGGTGTGGAAGAATGGGTGTGTGTGTGTTGTTTGTGTGAGCGTGTGTGGTGTGTGTGGGGCGTGTGTATTGTGTGTGTGCGCGGACGCGCGCGGTGTGGTGAGTGTGTGTGTGTGATGTGTGTTCTGTGCAATGGTCGTTTCTCAGTAGAATGTGAGTGAGGAGTTGAATGTAAAGTGTGGGTGGTACAAAGCTGGTTTTCTCTGTGAGTGTATGTGAAGTGTGTGTTGTGTTCTGTGGTAGGTGTGTGTGTGCAGTGCTTTTTTCTGTGCAGAGTGATGGTGAGAGGTGAGTAGAGTGAGAGTGTTGTGGTGTGTTTTGGTGGGGTGTGTTGAGTGTGAGCAGTGCTGATTTTCTCTGTGTGAGGAGAGTGTGTGATGTATGTGCAGTGTGTTGTGGGGGAGTGGTGTGTGAGTGTGGTTTGTGTGAGAGAGTGGAGTGTGGAGTGTGATGTGGTGAGTGAAGTGAGTGAGTTGAGTGAGTGGTGAGTAAATGTGTGTCTGTATGTGTTGGTAGGAGGTGTGTTGCAGTGCTGGTTTTCTCTGGTGTGAGATGAGTGAGAGTGAGTGAGTGTGTGTGAGTGAGGTGAGTCAGTCAGTGAGTGTGTGTGTGTGTGGTGAAGTGAGTACGTGAGTCAGTAAATGTGTGTGTATGTGGTCAGTGTGAGTGTGCATAGTGTGCGGTTTTCTCTGTGAAGAGAGGAAGTGTGTATGTGTGAGTGTGTGTTTTTTGTAAGGGGTGTGTGGTGTGTGATGTGTGTGTTTTTGGATAGGTGAGTGTGTGGTGTGTATTTATTTGAGATAATTATCTAGTTGTCAAGGTACGGAAGAGAAGGAAAGGCTGTACATGAACGGTTTTCGTAAGTAATTTTTCTCTTTTATCTTGCTACGAGTGGATGTGTAGAGACATCTAATCTCGTGTATGGTGACTATTTTTGCTGACTCTGATGTGTCTAGGTTCAGTTTCTTTTAGCTCGAGAGACAACACTCGATCCTTAGTTTATTGTGAGTGTTTGCTGATCAGAGATGCCTAAGGGTTTTGAAAACTACTGTCTCTCTCTTCTCTGGTCGTGTCTGTATGTCTGTCTGTCTGTCTATCTATCTGATAAAAAATATCTGTCTATCTATCTATCTATCTATCTAATATCTGGTCTGTGTGCTATGTGTCATCTTTATTATTGTCGGTCATATGATTTATCTTTTTTAGATTCTCATATGACTTTAATTTAAAAACTCGTTTTCAATTTGATATCACCAAGAGTATCAATTGCACCTACCGTTAATGGTAGGAAAAAACGTTCGCGTACTAACTCAAAATGATAGTCAGTTAGTGACACTCAGAGCTTTTTGCTATGAATGAAAGAGGAGAGAAGAGAAGTAATACATCACCATCAGTTCATCGCCTAACAATGCTCATCATATGTACATCACAATACATTACCCCGTACATTACTTTCACTATACAATACATCACCGTGGAAATAGGTGAATCACCATGCATTTACATCACCATGCAACGCACACCATACATTGCTCAATGCAATACATCCCTACATTACTCACCAGACAATAATCCCATACAATACATCACCATTAATAAAATACATACAGAACCATACAATTACATCATATACAATACATCACATCTTATAACACCATACATTACTTAACATACAATGCATCACCATATAATACAAACATACAATACAGAACCG
>CM054166.1:37794823-37797323 GCA_028751875.1 Rapana venosa
CTCCTACTACTGGGCTATCCCGGCCCTATGAGGTACTAAATCACGTAGTTGATACATTACAAACATTGAAACACCATAGGTGCGCAGCCGAACCAGGAACAGAGAACATGTTGAAACAGGGAAAACATTATCAATTTTGAAAAAAATCAGTCCGGAAAATCCTGTTCAGAGAGACAAAGTCGAGGACAAGAGAAAAGACAGAGTAAAGGCAAAAAATCTTCTGTAGTGTTTTCTGCCAGTCTCATTTTCCCATTCAAATAAGAATGGGTCCCTAGGCAACATAAAGCGCAGTGTGTGGTCAGGCTTCTTACGAATTGTGTTTGTACTTCTCTTCATTTCAGTGTGCATGTTTATGGAACATTGCACGTTTTCAAGAGCTGAAAAAATATTATCATTAATAATAGCAAATAAGAGAGAGAGAGAGAGAGAGAGAGAGAGAGAGAGAGGTGGAGGAGAAATGACAATGACAATGACAAATTCTTTTATTTCGAGAATAATTAATAAGCACTCATGTGCTTTTTTTATCCAGTCCCCGCCCGTAGGGATACATCTTAATAATAACCCAATACTTATACTCTCACACAGTAGAAACTAAGGGAAATAACCTTTTTTTTAAAAAAAAACCCACAACAACAAAAAACAAACAGATAAAAGAAAACCCTAAAAACACCATCCCCTCCCCCAAAAAAAATCCCAACAACAACAACAAACAAACAAAAGAGAAGGGAAAAAAACAACAACAAACCAACCTCACATCCCCCCACACTAAAAACAAAACAAAATAAACAAACAAAACAAACGCCCAAAAAACAAAACAAAACAAAAAATCCCAACAACAACAAGAGAGAGAAAGAAGAGAGAGAGAGAGAAAGAGAGAGAGAGAGAGAGAGAGAGAGAGAGAGAGAGAGTAGGGGGAATAAAACGCCAAACTGATAGAGTCATAAAATTGAACACCTTTATATTGTAAAATGGTACACATAGTTGTTACATGTAACAATAAGATATTGATATAGGACATACACTGGAACTCGAGTACAGTCAAAAAGCCTAAAATAATATTGAAAATATAAAGTATGAACATGTCTTTGATTAGGATACTCAAGAACTATAGCTATGAGTAAATCAATAAAAGGAAGAGAGAGAGAGAGGAGAGAGAGAGAGAGAGAGAGAGAGAGAGAGAGAGAGAGAGAGAGAGAGAGAGAGAGAGAGAGAGAGAAAGATTTAATTGCACATCGGCCTTAGGCCACAATACAGAGAGAGAGAAGAGAGAGAGAGAGAGAGAAGAGAGAGAGAGAGAGAGAGAGAGAGAGAGAGAACTCAGAACTCAGACATTTAATGTATCTCGGCCTTAGGCCATAATACATGGTTGGCGTAGGCGAAATTGACAATGCCACAGAGTGGGCAAAAACTGGATAACATACACAATACCAAGCTCACTTGAGAGAGAGAGAGAAGAGAGAGAGAGAGAGAGAGAGAGTGTGTGTGTGTGTGTGTGTGTGTGTGTGTGTGTGTGTGTGTGTGTGTGTGTGTGTGTGTGTATTCCAGAGATAATACTTAATATATAATTCTCAAAACAGTACACAATCGCCATCAACACTTATTTTGATTATACTCATACAAACTATATGTCATGGTAATGAATTGACCTCAATACCCAAACACTTGCACAATAGAAACAATAAAAACAAGGAAGAAAAGAAAGAAGAAAAAAAGCCAAATATGTAAGGTCAGAGTGAGAGAGAGAGAGAGAAGAGAGAGAGAAGAGAGAGAGAGAGAGAGAGAGAGAGAGAGAGAGAGAGAGAGAGAGAGAGAGAGAGAGAGAGAACAACGAAAAGGCAGACAGACAGGTGAAGGGAAAAGGCAGATAGGTAAGGGAGGATATGCAACTTTGTTTTTAAGGCTATGGACTGAGGTTTGTTATTGTTGATGTATCAAGTGAGTTGATAATTGAGTTTTGTAGATTGTTATTGATTGATGTTGCTTAACTGAATCAGGAAGGGAGTTCCACAGCAAAGGGCCTGACTAAAGTAAAGTAAACTAGATTTGAATAAGTCTATTATTGGAATTGGGATCCTAGGCTTTATAGTATTTCTGGATTGGTTTAGGGGGAATTGGGAGAGAGAGAGAGAGAGAGAGAGAGAGAGAGAGAGAGAGAGAGAGAGAGAGAGAGAACAGGTGAATCAATCAATCAACGCATCAATGACTCAACAAAGGAATCAACGAGTGAACGAACAAGTACCAAAGCCAGTACAAATCGCCTCACGCACGGGTATCCCAACTTTGGAAGCTCTGGTAAACAGGGACTGATCTTTCTCTTTGTTTCATTCATTAGCGCACAAGGCAAAACAAGACCAAATACAGTAAAAACAAAAGCCCCATTAAATCCTTCAATAACCCGATCCCAACAAACCCATTACTGTTAGGATTTGCTCATCATTGCTCCACAATATTTCAGCGAAAAGCACAAAACCCACAAGGTAACCAAACACCATTCCTTACA
>CM054166.1:37802323-37824823 GCA_028751875.1 Rapana venosa
TGTGTGTGTGTGTATGTGTGTGTGTGGTGTGTGTGTGTGTGTGTGGTGTGTGTGTGTGTGTATGTGTGTGGTGTGTGTGTGTGTGTGTGTGTATGTGTGTGTGTGTGTGTGTGTGTGTGTGTTTGCCAGCGCTCGCGCGCATTCAATATAGTTTGGATTTCACTGCTACCTAAAACGGCCTGTTCACGTTCTCTCTCTCTCTCTCTCTCTCTCCTCTCTCTCTCTCTCTCTCTCTCTCTCTCTCTCTCTCTCTTCTCTCTCTCTCTCTCTCTCTCTCTCTCTCTCTCTCTCTCTCTCTCTCTCTCTCTCTCTCTCTGCCTGTGTTTCTGTCTGTCTCTGCCTGTGTCTGTCTGCCTCTGTGTGTCTGCCTCTGTCTCTGTATTTCTTCTCTCTCTCTCTCTCTCTCTCTCTCTCTCTCTCTCTCTCTCTCTCTCTCTCTCTCTCTCTCTCTCTCTCTCCCCCCCCCCCTCTATCTCTCCTTGTGTTTCTGTCTGTCTCTGTCTCTGTCTGTCTCTGCTTGTGTCTTTCTGCCTCTGTGTGTCTGTCTGTCATTGTCTCTGTCTCTGTATCTCTTCTCTCTCTATCTTCTCTCTCTCTCCTCTTCTCCATCTCTCTCTCCCTGTGTTTCTGTCTGTCTCTGTCTCTGTCTGTCTCTGCCTGTGTCTTTCTGCCTCTGTGTGTCTGTCTGTCTCTGTCTCTGTATCTCTCTCTCTCTCTCTCTCTCTCTCTCTCTCTCTCTCTCTCTCTCTCTCTCTCTCTCTCTCTCTCTCTCTCCATCTCTCTCTCCCTGTGTTTCTGTCTGTCTCTGTCTCTGTCTGTCTCTGCCTGTGTCTTTCTGCCTCTGTGTGTCTGTCTGCTCTGCTCTGTATTCTTCTCTCTCTCTCTCTCTCTCTCTCTCTCTCTCTCTCTCTCTCTCTCTCTCTCTCTCTCTCTCTCTCTCTCTCTCTCTCTCTCTCTCCCCCCCCCCCTCTATCTCTCCTTGTGTTTCTGTCTGTCTCTGTCGCTGTCTGTCTCTGCCTGTGTCTTTCTGCCTCTGTGTGTCTGTCTGTCTCTGTCTCTGTCTCTGTATCTCTTCTCTCTTTATCTCTCTCTCTCTCTCTCTCTCTCTCTCTCTCTCTCTCTCTCTCTCTCTCTCTCTCTCTCCCCCTCTCTCTCTCCTTGTGTTTCTGTCTGTCTCGGTCTCTGTCTGTCTCTGCCTGTGTCTGTCTGCCTCTGTGTGTCTGTCTCGTCTCTGTCTCTCTCCTGTGTCGTCTGCCTTGGTTCTTTGTCTCTGTCTCTGTCCTCTGCTGTTCTTGTGTCTGTCTGTCTCTGTCTCTGTCTGTCTCTGCCTGTGTCTGTCTTCCTCTGTGTGTCTGTCTGTCTGTCTCTGTCTCTGTCTCTGTATCTCTTCTCTCTCTCATGTATATATCGCCGGGAGCCGCGCTATACAGGGCGGGCTGGCGACATGTTTAGATAGGGCTTCTCTCTGTCTCTGGGTTCAAATCTCTCGTCTGTCCTGTGATAAAGCAACGCTCTGAATGCCAGGTCCTGATGTTATGACCTGTAAAGTAATAATAATAATAATAATGGTAATAATGTATGGAATTTATATAGCGCTGAATCTTGTAAAGCAACAAATCAAAGCGCTCAGATTTTATTTCATACCACTTTAAGTCATGGCAGATTTCTCTCCGTGAAATTCGGGCTGCTCTCCCCGGGGAGAGCGGGAGAACGCGTCGCCACTTAGCGCTGCGCCACCCTTTCACCCTTTTTTTTTTCTGCAGCTGTATTTGTTTCCCTATCAGAGTGGCTTTTTTCTAAGAATTTTGCCAGGGACAACTCTCTTGTTGCCGTGGGTTTTTTTACGTGCGCTAAATAATTACGTGTAACACACGGGACCTCGGTTTATCGTCTCATCCGAAAGACTAGCGCCCAGACCACCACTCATGGTCTAATGGATGGGGGAAAATTTTCCGGTCCAAACGGGGTACGAACCACCGCACACTTCAGACCCGGACTTTTCGCTTTCTAGACAGGCGCGTTACCTCTAGACCACCGATCCACCAAGTAAAGTGATGGGGATGGAACTTTCCTTTGCTCTATACAGTAAGGCCAGACAGTAGAAGACAGAGATCAGAGCAGACAGCAGAATGGGAGCAGTGTTACAAAATCATAGCAGAGACATCACACTGATAGCAATTCGGCAGAGGGAGGGGGAGGGGGGGGGGAGGATGGGTGAAAGGTCCATTCCATCTGCATGCATTATGCTGCACTCCTAGCCTTGTCATATATATACATGTATGTGTCTGTGTGTGCTTGTGCTGATTTTTTCGCATGAAAAGAATGAGTACAACGTAGGCTATGAGTATCAGACACATTTTGAAATGCTGCAGAAACTGGAATCCTTCTTTTCGCCCATGGTGAAGCACGCAGTCAATGTAAAATGACAACTCCACTATCGCGGCTGAAGGCATAGTTCAACTTGTGACCCCTCACTCTCCACGGCTACCTTAACGACAACAGTGATGAGTCAATGGTTTGTACATACATAATATATCGGCTTGTTGTTGTTTTACACCTGATTCATAAAGTGCAACTTATATCAAGCGAAAACCAAGTGCTTTTGAAGTGAAAAAGTGCACCGACTTCAAAATTAATAGTTATCTTCAAGGGAACCGAAACAACCCGAAACTGGTATTCCCTACAAGAAGGCAAAAGAAAAACACGCAAACCGACATGTCCCGAAGATCTGGTACGAGTACGTCGACAGAAGAATCAGCAAACTGCAGTTCTAGGAAATGTGTGCCTTCCCGGAATCAGAATACCCGTTCGTGCCCCAGGAAGTTGTCCACTCCTGAGCTGATGACAGTCGGTTCTGACAAATGCCGACGAGACAAGTTCGCCATTTCCCGAAGTCGGTCTTCCGAATGCAGCTATGCTAGTACTGGTACTGGTAGCGGCAGTACTGGTACCGGTACCGAATCCGCCGGTTTGGGAACAGACTCAGAGGTACGAGATGTAATGTGGTGTGATGTGGTGTGGTGTGGTGTTGTGTGATGTGATGTGATGTAGTGTGGTGTTGTGTTGTGTGATGTGATGTGATGTGGTGTGGTGTGGTGTTGTGTGATGTGATGTGATGTGTGTGGTGTGGTGTTGTGTGATGTGATGTGATGTGTGTGGTGTGGTTGTTGTGTGATGTGATGTGATGTGTGTGTGGTGTGGTGTGTGATGTGATTGGTGTGATGCGGTGTGTGGTGTTGTGTGATGTTGATGTGGTTGGTGTTGTGATGTGATGTTTGTTGGATGTGTGTGTGATGTGTTGATGGGTGGGGTGTGTGTGTGATTGGGGATGTGGTTGTGGGTGTTGTGATGTGTGTGTGATGTGTGATGTGATTGTGTGGTGTGGTATGTGGGTTGATGTGGTGTGTGTGTGTGTGATGTGTATGATGTGATGTGATGTGGTGATGGTGTGGTGTGTTGGTGTGTGTGTGTGGTGTGTGTGATGTGGGTGTGATGTGTGTGATGTGGTGTGGTGTGGTGTGGTGGTGTGTGTGTGTGATGTGTTTTTGTTTGTGATGTGATGTGGTTGATGTGGTATGTGGTTGATGTGGTGTGGTATGTGTGGTGTGATGTGGTGATGGTGTGTGTGATGTGGTGTGATGTGGTGTGATGTGTAGTGTGGATGTGGTATGTGTGTGTGATGTGTTGTGTGTTGTGTGTGTGTGATGTGTGTGATGGGTGTGTGATGTGATGTGTGTGGTGTGATTGTGTGGTGTTGTGTGTGTGATGTGTGTGATGTGTTGTGTGAGTTGTGGTGTTGGTGTTGTGTGTGTGTGTGTGGTGTGTGATGTGATGTGATGTGTTGTGTGGTGTGTGTGTGATTGTGTGATGTGGTTGATGGTGTGTGATGTGGTGTGGTTGATGTGGTGTGTGTGGTGTGATGTGGTGTGTGGTGTGTGTGATGTGTGTGGTGGGTGTGGTTGTGATGTGGTGTGATTGTTGTGTGATGTGGTTGGTTGGATATGTGATGTGGTGTGGTGTGGATGGTTGATGTGTATTTGTGGGTGTTGTGGTTATGATGTGATGTGATGTGTGTTGTTTGATGATGTGTGTTGGTTGTGTGATTGATGGTTTGTATGTTTTGTGTGATTGTGTGTGTTGGTTGTGATTGTGATGTGATGTGAGTGTGTGTGATGTGTATGTTTGTATGTGTGTGTGTGTGTTGTGTGTGTTGATGTGATGTGTGTGTGTGGTTGTGATGTGATGTGGTGTGGTGTGCGTGTGGTGATGGATGTGGTGTGGTGTGGTGTGTGTGTGTGATGTGGTGTGGTGTGTGTGGTGTGTGTGGTGTGATGTGTGTGGTGTGATGTGGTGTGGTGTGGTGTGTGATGTGGTGTGGTGTGATGGGTCTGATATGATATGGTGTGGTGTGGTGTGGTGTGATAGGATGTGTTGCGTGGTGTGGCGTTGTATGCTTTCGTACAGTGCAGCGTGGTATAGTTTGGTGCCCTATATTGTATTGTGCCATAGTATATTTTATTGCGTTGTACTGTACTGCATTTTGCTGTATTGTATTTATTCTACGAAATACGAATTTTTTAATTTATTTTTGTGTTGTATTGTGTTGTATTTCGTTGTATTGTATTGTAATGCATTGAGTTGCTTATGCTGTGTTGTATTGTATTGTGCTGTGCTGTTGTGTCTTGTGCTGCATTGTGTTCTCTCCTTTATTGCTACTTAATACAGAGTTATGCGACTGATCTTGTCAAAACCTCGGATATCAATCACCATAGAATGGACAACAGAGAGGCAATCTTAGCTTGCCCATTGTGGGAGACGAGAAATGCACACTTCTACATAGAGGTAACTAATGAAAACAGAAAGACAATGAGCATCTGAACATCATGGTTTCCGATACCTGATCCAATATTCATCGTAACCATTTCATCTTTCAAAAATGTATACAGCTAGAACACTCCTGGATGATCAAAAACAGGTTCAACTAGTGCTATACCTGCATTGACAATTGAAAAATCATTCTATGTTGGTAAACATTACTGGATTTTTACCTGGGAACTGACTGACATTGTAATGGCTCTAAATTATACACTTGATCTGCCATCGCGTATATTTTCAAACGTTTTATTTTGTGTTGATTCTAAGCCGGTATTTTATGCTAAAAATCCCCATTTTAGAAGAAAATTTCGAAACTTACATTAGCCATGAAGCGTGTCATACACATTTAAAGCTTAAGGTATAAGTGTCAACTTGTTGTTGGATGTCTTCCCTCAGTGATTCTTTTCCCAAATGAGTGGGCTGACACAACTGCTCAAAAGGCACACAACATGGACTGGAATCTATAACATTGCATGATTCTGTATTTTACATTACGGTTACCACTCATTAGAGCAAACATCACGGAGAAAGGTCCCAGAAATTTTCAGCAAAAAGAGAGGTTTTCAAACAGGCGTCGTGATCACTACTGACAATTCAAGAGACAAGAACTATTCTAAGACTTGTACAACTAGTTTCTCAGCAAGACGATAGGTGTTTGGTTTTAAGGAATAAAGTTTAACACATTCATAACCAAACTCAGCACAAACAGTAAATGTATGCCATCAGCACCTGGGTTTTATCACAGTTCTTGATTAAACCATTGACACTGGGGCAACAGCAAAGTGAGAGGCTGTATGACCAGTGGCTTTCCCATTCATGGAATTTCACTTTACAGCTTAGTCTTTAGTGATCGACTATGGCTCTCTGACTAGGAGGCTTGACTCGCACAGTCCTTATGTGCTGCAGCCCTGGGGGCTGGTTGGCCTTTGGAGAACATCTCCGACGCTGACTGTCCTTATGCCAACTTGGCCGAGAGAGTGGGGATGTACTGCGGGCAAGGCATCTCCACTATAATCAAATTTCTGCCCAGTTTCCAAAACAGCAGCTGCCTCCTCTGCTGTTTTTGGAGGTCATCGTCGGACACGACGGACAAACATACATACATACATATACATGTGTTGTAAGAGTATCACTAATACACACATTATTGGGATCAAAGACTAACTACTCTTTTTACCCAACTTTCTTGAAAATTCTCCCGTTGGCTTATTCATTTATTTATATTTGGCATTTGATATTGCCAAAAGTAGGTATAGTCCTTTAAGACATCAATTTTGGTATGGTTTCATTAACGTTAGTGAATTCAGCTTTTAAATTTTCTTTTTTAAGTTTATTACTTTGTGTTTTTGCGTTTTGTTGGCTATTTTTGTTTTGTTTCGTATATTGCTCTTGCTTTGCAATTTTTTAAAATAAAACTACATGGTTCTACGCATTTTTCAGTAGGCCCTCCATCCTCCCTCTTTTTTCTGTCTAATGTCACAGACAGTTACCATACATAGAATAAGGGAACAACAAATAGACACACCAACACACACACAAACACACACACATACACACACACACACACATATATATATATATATATATATATATATATCACTGTACTGGTCTGCCTGCATGTGCTCGCTATCTCTCTTTCTCTGTCTCTCTCTTTCTCTGTCTCTCTCTCTCTCTCACTCTCTCTCTCTCTCTCTCTCTCTCTCTCTCTCTCTCTCTCTCTCTCTCTCTCTCTCTCTCTCTCTTTGTATTTCATTTCTTTTCAATTATTTTCCCCAACCCTTCCCTCCTCCACCACCTCCCCCCCTCCTCCATCTCCTCCCCTGAATCCCTCTTTTCTCCTGCCTCCTTGTGGTGCCTCGTTTCAAACTGGAACCCCCCAAGATTCCAGAAGCTAATCCGAATGACGTCAGCATGTTGCCATGGAAACAGTGACTCGCAGAATAATGGCTTCGACTGGGAAAAGTGCCTTGTCTGGCCAGTTTTCTATCCATCGCTTCGGCAGAGTAGAGCGTGGAATCCTTCTCTCTGTCTCTGTCTCTGTGTCTCTGTCACTGTTATTTTTTTCTCTGTCTCTCTCTCTCTCTCTTTTTTCTCTGTCTCTGTCTCTCTGTTGTCTGTGCAAAATACAGCACTATATAAATTCCATTTATTGTTATTATTATTATTATTATTATTATTATATGTATGTATATAATTATACCGGCAATGGCAGGCCTGTAACATAAGGACAATATATAGTTTTACACGCACACACACACACAGACAGAGACAGAGAGAGAGAGAGAGACAGAAAGGGAGAGAGAGAGACAGAGAGAGTGAGAGAAACAGAGACAGAGACACAGAGAGAGAGGAGAGACAGAGAGAGGGTGTAGAGACAGACAGCAAGAGATAGAGAGAGTGAATGAATGAATGAATGAATGAATGAATGAATGAATGAAACTTTCTTTTTCAAGGGAAATAGAATAAGCTTGTGCATACATTTTTTCATCCATCCCTTACCCTGATTAAGAACTATCTCAAAACAAGGGAAAATAAAAGCCTACTACAACAACGAGAGAGAGAGAGAGAAGAGAGAGAGAGAGAGAGAGGAGGAGAGAGAGAGAGAGAGAGAGAGAGAGAGAGAGAGAGATGAATTAATTGAATTGAATTGGATGGATTTTATTTCAAAAGGGTTATGGCATTAGCAAACATGCTTTCTTACAACCAGCCCTCTGGATAGCAGAACACGCACAAACCCCTCTCAACCAAACAACAGACACACGACAACATGCTGGTCACAGAAAGCGGAGAAGAAAAATATCAAACCATTCAACATGTAAAGTACAAAATAAGTATAAGCTTATAACGTTAAACACCTGGAGAGAGATCGACACACACACAGAGAGACACAGAGAGAGTGCGAGAGAGAGAGAGAGAGGAAGAGAGAGAGAGAGAGAGAGAGAGAGAGGGGAAAAGGAGAGAGAGAGAGAGAGAGAGAGAGAGAGAGAGACAATGGCAATGGCAATGGCAATGGCAATGGCAATTGCAATGACAATGACTTTTTTTTTCTTAAAAGGATAATGAATAAGCACCCATTACTTTTTTTACATCCAGTCCACACCCTTAGGGATATGTCTATCTATCTATCTATCTATCTGTCCCGTAGTCTGACGACCGTGGGGGCACCCTCAAAGACTCAGCAACCAGTTCCCTCCATTCTTCTCTCTGTTCTGCCTTTCTCAGGGTTTTGTTGAGTTCTAGGCCTGTCCATTCACTGATGTTATCCTCCCAGCTCTTCCTTGGTCTGCCTCTTCTTCTTCCCTTGGACAGTGCCTTGCAAAAACTGTCTTTGTAATTCCTTGGGATCTTGTGACATGCCCATACCACTTAAGTTTACGCTTTTTCACGATCGTTAGAAGGTTCTCATAGGGTCCAATGGTTTGCTGGATTCTGTTATGCACGCTTTCGTTGCTTATGTGGTCTTTGTAGGAGTCCCAAGGAGTCTCCGAAAGCATCTCATCTCCACTGCCTGTACTCTTCTCTCCAAATCTGCAGTCGGGGTCCATGATCACAGGCATACAGAAATATGGATATGACAAGGGAGCGCATTAGTCTGATCTTGGAGATAAGTGAGATATTCTTATCTCTCCAATGGTGTTTAGTTTTGACAAAGCTGTTATTGTCTGTGCAGTCCTGCATACTACTTCTGGCTTGGATCCCTGGTCGGATACAATGGCTCCCAGGTACTTGAAGCTTTGAACTGTTTCCAGCTTCGGGTCATTAACCCTGATATCAGTGCTAATGCCGTTGGTGTTATTAGTCATCAGTTTGGTCTTCTCTGCACTGATTTCCATGCCGTATGTTTTGGAGGCCTTATCCAAGTGTTCTGTTAGGCTGGCAAGCTCTTTTTCTGATCCTGCTATTCCATCAATGTCATCTGCGAAGCGGAGGTTCGTGATCGTTCTGCCACCAATGCTGACTGATCCTTCATGATGTTCCAGTGCATCAGCCATGATTCTCTCAAGGAAGATGTTGAAAAGAGTGGGCGAGAGTAGACAGCCCTGCCTTACTCCAACTGTTGTTCGAAACCATTCTCCAATGTTGTTGTTGTAGTACACTGCACTGGTAGCCTCGCTGTACAGCTGTTTGATGACTCTGATCAGGTTTGCATTGATGCTGTACAAGTTCATGGTTGCCCACAAAGCTGCATGCCACACCCTGTCAAATGCCTTCTTAAAATCGATAAATACGTGGTATAGGTCTTGTTGATGTTGAAGGTACCGCTCACATAGTATTCTGAGGTTGAATATCTGTTCTGTTGTGCTGCGCCCTGCTCTGAAACCTGCTTGTTCCTCAGCAATGATGGTCTCTGCTTGTGGCTTCAGTCTATTCAATATTATCTGCAGCATGACCTTGCTTGGGTGACATATGAGGCTGATTGTGCGGTAATTATGGCATTGTTGTAGATTTCCTTTCTGGGGAGGGTGAGATGAGTGACTGCGTCCATGGTGTTGGCCATTTTCCTGTCTGCCAGATCTTGTTGCAGATTCTTAGTAGGCGCTGATCATGGCTTCCCCTCCAGCTTGGACCAACTCAGCTGGAATGTTGTCAGCCCCTGCTGACTTCCCCTTTTTCAGCGATCTGACTGCTGTTTCCACTTCTTCTCGGAGGATAGGGGTCAGGTCAGAGACTCCCTCTGCTACTGGTAACCATGTAACCCAGTACCACCTGCCACATGTGGGGAGTAAACCCAACCAAAAAATCTGACCTGGAGAGGGATGGGCTCCGCCAGGTTTGATTTGCCCAAGATACACCAATGACAAAGACAGCCAGAATCTCCATACCGGATCGGTCGTCGCCCGGGTTACCAAGGACCGCGCCTTCTGTTGCTCATCAGGACAGATGTCGAAAGTATGCTACTGATGTAAAACGCAGCAAAATTCGTGCCAGACACAACACCATCATTGGCCCCATGGAATGTACGGACACTAAGAGCTGCAGGCAAAGTGGAAGAACTGACACATGAGATGTCCAGATATCATTGGCACATCCTTGGGCTCTGCGAAGTCAGGTGGAAAAACATGGGAGAAACAACGACCAGGAAGACCACAAATTATACTACAGTGGAAAACAGGACAAACATGAACACGGCGTGGGGTTTCTCGTTCACAAAGACACCGTGAACACCGTCATGAGCTGTCAGCCTGTGTCCAGCAGACTTATTACCATCCGCCTGAGAGCAACCCCCTTTAACATAACTGTAGTACAGGCATACGCCCTACATCAACTGCACAGATGAAGCCGTAGAAGAATTTTATGACCACTACAAGGTTCTGAATCAAACACCCAAGAAAGACATCCTCGTTGTGCAAGGCGACTGGAACGCCAAGGTAGGAAAGATGCATGGAAAGACTGGGAGGGCGTTTGTGGGCCACATTGTAATAACCAATCAAATGAAGGGGCTTGAGACTCCTGGAGTTTGCCAGTAACAACCACCTCCAGCTAGTGAATACACTTGGCCCACACAAGAAATCCAGAAAATGGACATGGCATAGCCCAAATGGAGAACACCAAACAACCAATAGATTACATCATGGTGAAAAGACGGTTTCAGTCTAGCGTTAACATCGCACAGACACGAAGTTTTCCAGGAGCAGACATAGGGAGTGATCATGATCTTGTGATGATGACTTTCCCGACTACGTCTAAAGAAAATCCACAAGCGAAACAACATCAGGATCAAATTTGACCTCGAGAAGCTGAAGGACCCAGAGGTATTAGAAATTTTTCAAGCAAGGATAGGTGGAAAGTTTGCAGCACTCACTGTGTTAGACTCAGACATAGACACACTGACGAATAGTTTCAATACAGCAGTGACTGAAACAGCAAACGAGCTTCTTGGCAAACGCCGACCAGTCAAAAAACCATGGGTCACACCTAACATCCTACAACTATGCGACAAGCGTAGAGAGTTGAAGAAAAAGAAAAATGAAACAAAAGAAAGAGCAGAACAATATAGGGCAGTCAACAAAGAATCAGGAAGTCCATGACGGAGGCAAAAGAGAAATGGATCGGTGAACAGTGCCAAGACATTGAAGAGAACATCAAGAAAAAACAATAGCAAGAAAGCATATCAGCTGGTGAAAGACCTGACTAGCACGAAACAGAGAAAAGGTTTAATAATCCAAGACAAAAATGGGAAGTGTCTCACTGACGACCAGGATATTCTGAACAGATGGACAGAATACTGCTCCGACCTGTATAACTATAGAACCGCAGGAGATCCAGAAGTCCTTAATGTACCCGAAAGCAAAGACACAGACAGTCACCCTATCCTCCGAGAAGAAGTAGGGATATGTATGATAATGAAATAAACTAAAGCCAATACCAATGCACTCACACAGTAAACGGGGGAAAATACCCACACACACAAAACACACACAAACCCACTAAAAAAAGAGAGGGGGTGGAAAAAAGAAAAAAATTAAAGTAAAAAAAGCAAAACAAAAAAACAACAACAAAAACCACAGAGAAATAAAAAGGAAGGGGAAGAGAGATGAAAAGACAGAGAAAGAGACAGAGAGACAGGATAGAGACAAGAATACTGAGAAGGGGAAGAAGGTAGGGAAGAACGGAACAGATGGGGGAAAGGGTAGTGCAGTTTTTGCTTTGAAAGCTGACTAATAACTATGTTAAATGTTTTTTTTTCGGAGGAAGGGGGGGGGTGGGGGGAGGTATGTAAAGCAAAGGGGATGTGTGGGGTGTTGTGGTGTGTGTGGGTGTGTGTGGTGTGTGTGGTGGTGTTTGTGGTGTGTTTTGTGTGTGGGGTGTTGTTGTGTGTGTGTGTTGGGGTGTGCGTGGGGGGGTGTGGGGTGTGGTATGTGTATGTTTTAAAGTGGTTGGAATGTGTGTGAGTGAAAGAACAAGCGAATTAAATTTTTTTTTTTTAGGTGTGTGTGGTGTGGTGTGTGTGTGTTGGTGTGTGTGTGTGGTTTTTGTGTATGTCGCGTAGGGTTTGGTGCGGCGTGGTGGGTGCGTGTGTTGCGTGCGTTGTGTGTGTGTGTGCGTGTGTGCGTGCGTGTATGTGTTGCATTACGTGTGTGTGCGTGCGGATGTTGTAACTGTGTGTGTGCGTCTGTATAAGCGTGTATGTGGTGTGGTGCCACGCAGTAAAATTTTCCTTTAATTTCCCCTTCTCCATTATTGTTTTTTTAAGGTGAAACGAGGTAAGGGTGTAATAATATAAAACGCCTTAGTTTGGGTTTTATTTTTGAAAGTGGTGTGTGTGTGTTGTGGGGGGGTGTTTTGGGGGTGTGTCCCTGCTTTTGGTTTTCTTTGATATTTTCTCTGCTACAGTATTCTTGGTTTATACCCCCAACTTTAGGGTGTCTTTTTCCCTGACCTCGTTTTTTCTATATCTGTTTCTTTTTAGCTCCATTTTTTTTTTTTTCCCTTGCAAAAAAAAAAACTGTTGTTATTTTGACTTCAGTCTGTCTTTGTTCATTTTTTTTCTTCTTGTTATTAAAAAACTTTTTTTTCTTTTTTTGTAAATTTTGGATTTTTTTTTTTTTTTGATTTTATTGAAGTCATATTTTTGTTGTTGTTTTTTTTAAATGTCAATGAAGGCATTTTATTTTTTGTATGTACCTTTGTTTTTGTTTAGTTGGGGAGGGGTGGGAATTCGTTGATTTTGGGAAGGGGTTTTTTGGGGGGGGTTATTTTTTTTTAAAAAAAATCAACCCCGCCAAAAATGTCCAAATTTTTTTTTTTCCAATCTTCCTTTTGAGGTCTTTCTGCCTCGCTGTCTGATAGTTGTTTGTTGTCTGTGTTTTGTGGTTGTCCTGTCTCTGTCTCTCCCCTTCTCTCTCTCTCCCCCTCTCCCCCTCTCCTCTCCCTCTCTCTCTCCTCTCTCTCCCCTCTACAAGATAGCCTAGTGGCAGAACATTTCGCTCGCAATCTGCCCCCGGGGTTTATTCCCGTTCAAGGGGTATATTCCCCTGGAGTTAACATCAGGAGACTCCACTCTCTACAAAATCCTTCGTGTATAAAACCGAGGCCCCCTGTGTGAAACGCACCAAACATATTGCGCACACTTTAAAAACCTGTTCCTTTTCGTAAGAGTAGGTATTTTTTTCCGGGGGGAAAAGATGACACAATTTTCCCAAAACCCATACCACGGGGTAGAGTAAAAAAAACAATAGGGCTTTTTCCATTATCCTCGATATAAAATATTTTTAAATAATAAAAATAAAATACGCGCACGTGAGTGCATGCGCCCGCGCACCCCAAAAACCCATCCACCCACCCACACAAACCCACCCCCACCCCCCCCCCCACCCCATGCAACCCCACAAAAAACCCCTCCCCCCCCACACACACACAAACACCTATGCGCGCGCACATACCACACACTACACCAAACAGATGATTTGAAAGGGTTATGTTTGGGGCTTTTTCAAAGAGTCCCATGTTTAATAATAGATTCACCCTTTTATTGTTTATGTACATCCTCCCTTTTGCAAGACAACATTTGCTGAGAAGAGAGGAGAGAAGAGAGAGAGAGAGAGGAGAGAGAGAGAGGGGAGAGAGAGGGGGAGAGAGAAGGAGAGAAGAGAAGAAAAGAGAGAAAAGAAGACAACAGACAGACAGACAGACAGACAACAGGGAAAAAGAGAGAAAGGGGTTTATTCGTGCATAGGGCCCTTGCCCTTTTTTTTTTTGTTTTTGAGGACAAGGGTTAAGGACTCCAGTGCTTTTTTTTCATCATCCCCGTGTTGGCACTTTTGTTAATTTTTTCCCCCATTCCAAACCGGGACCCCAATGCCTACTCTTTCGAAAAGCTGAACGGATTTAAAGTTGCGCAAAAATTCGCGTTCGTTCGCACACGGGACCTCGGTTTTTTTCTCATCCAAGGGACTTTTGGGAGTAGTGGAGTTGCACTATGGAACTCCCGAGGAAAAAACCTCTCGAGCGAGATTCAACCTTTTGAAGGGGGAAATCGAAAATGGCCCCCAAATAAACACACCATTCCTTTGCCCAAATAGTGAAAAGCACAAAAATTTTTCTATCAGACAATTTCACAATCAAAGGGGAGCAACAATTTTTTAGACGTTCCTTGCCGAACTTAAATTCTTTTTATCAGATTTCTGACGGATGATTCGGGAGATTTGCCCAATGAAAAAAAAGGGGTTGAGCCAAACTAAATGAATGGGGATTGCGCGTAATATAAGATAAACCGCAGGGAACCCCCCCGCTCTACTTTGGGTTTTGGGGGATCCTGAAAGAAAAAAAACTTTGTCCTAATTGATTTTTTTTTAAACTTTTTACAAGAGAGAGAGAAGAGGGAGAGAGAGAGAGAGGGACAGAGGGGAAAAGGGGGGGGGGGTAAGCAGCAGACAGAGAGCCAGGAAAAAAATGGTAAATCCTGTGTGGTGAGAATATACTAATACTCATAACTTTTTGATGCCAAGTAAAAAACCCTTCATGCCCCATTTTTCTGAAAACTCCTCCCCAGAAAATTTTCAGTAATTTAAAATTGGCATTTGAAATTGTGAAAGGTCTTTGTTACAGCCCCATAGACATTTGTTTTTTAGTTACATTAACGTTTAATACTTTTTGGGTTTTTTGTTGTTGTTTTTTTTAATTCCTGTGCATTGCCAAATTTTTCAAATTATTATTATTATTTTTTTTTTAACCACCACATCCACATCTCCCGGGTTTTTTTTTTTTTTTTGTTTTTTTTTTTTGGTTTGTTTTTTTTGGGGGGATGGGGGGAGGGGGGGGGGGGCGCTAATATCACTAAAAGTAACGACGTAAAATTGAAATCAACAACAAAAACAACAGGCAAACAGACAGACAGACGATAGGCAGACAGACAAAAGAGGAAAAGAAACATAATTATAGCAAAAGAGAGGGTCAAATGTACACAGCCACACAACACCAACCACCCCCCTAACACACCCCACACACCAACCCACACATACACACACACAAACCCACACACACAACACCACAACACACCACACACACACAACACACACACCACACACACACACCACACACAATACACTACACACAGCGTGACGGGAAAAATGGCAGGCTATTTTCAAGGTGTGCTGTGTTCAATAATAGATTACCTTCCGTCCCTTACCCTTCGCTACCGTAACAAGACAATGACTTCTGCTTTAGAAGTCACAGAGAGAGAGGGGGGAGAGAAAGAGGGGAGAAAGAGAGAGGGAGAGAGAGAGAGAGAGAGAGAGAGGGGGGGGGGGAGAGAGAGGAGAGAGAGAGAGAGAGAGAGAGAGAGAGAGAGAGAGAGAGAGAGAGAGAGAGAGAGAGAGAGAGAGAGAGAGAGAGAAAGAGAGCAAGAGGGAGAGAGAGTTACAGACGTACAGACTTACAGAGAGAGAAAGAGAGAGATATACAGACAGCGAGACTGAGTGTTACAGACAGTGAGACAGACGTAGAAGGAATTGCAGACAAACAGACAGACAAAGACAAAGACGGAGATCGAACATATATGCACGCAAGCACGCACTCACGCACACATACATACACACACACACTCTTTCTCAAACACACACATAAAAACACACACGCACATACACGCACACATACACACATGCAGGCATGCACGCACGCGCACACACTCACACATACATACACACGCACGCACACACACACACACACCTACACACACATACACACACACACAAACAGAGCGTGAGAGAGAGAGAGAGAGAGAGAGAGAGAGAGAGAGAGAGAGAGAGAGAGAGAGAGAGAGAGAGAGAGAGAGAGAGAGAGAGAGAGAGAGAGAGAGAGAGAGAGAGAGAGAGAGAGCACGAAACTAGTGTATTAATGCCAAAAGCATCTTCAAAGTTTGATGCGCTGGGCCTCACTTGCCAGGCGCTTAACAGCAGCGCAACGCATCTTCACTCATACGAAACACAACGGTAGTTGCTGTCTGATCGTTCGACAAGAAAGAACAAGACTACCAACAAAAGTTAGGCAAGTAAATACAATTTATTTCTGAAAAGAAACAAACATCCATGTGCAAATGAAAATCCATCAACTTAACAAGAAAGAACATTATACGGACTTAAGACGAGAAAAGGAAAGGTATGTTGGAAAAAATACTAAAAATTAACAAAGGAAAACTTAAATTACATCCCGGTCATTAAGAAGCATATGGTGTGTGTGTGTGTGTGTGTGGTGTGTGTGTGTGTGTGGTGTTGTGTGTGTGTGTTGTTGTGGTGTGTGTGGTGTGTGTGTGTGTGTGTGTGTGTGTGTGTGTGTGTGGTGTGTGTGTGTGTGTGTTGTGTGTGTGTGTTGTGTGGTGTGTGTGTGTGTGTGTGTGTGTGTGTTGTGTTGTGGTGGGTGTGTGTGTTGTGTGTGTGTGTGTGTGTGTGTGTGTGTGTGTGTGTGGTGTGGTTGTGGTGTGTTGTGGTGTGTGTGTGTGTGTGTGTGTGTGTGTGTGTGTGTGTGGTGTGTGGTGTGTGTGTGTGTGTGTGTGTTGTGTGGGTGTGTGTGGTGTGTGTTGTGTGTGTGTGTGTTGTTGTTGGTTGTGTGTGTGTGTGTTGTGTGTGTGTGTGTGTGTGTTGTGTGTGTGGTGTGTGTGTGTGTGTGTGTGTGTGTGTGTGTGTGTGGTGGTGTTGGTGTGTGTGTGTGTGTGTGTGTGTGTGTGGTGTGTGTGTTGTGTGTGGTGTGGTGTGTGTGTGGTGTGTGTGTGTGTGTGTGTGTGTGTTGGTGTGGTGTGTGTGTGTGTGTGGTGTGTGTGTGGTGTTGTGTGTGTGTGTGTGTGTGTGTGTTGTGTGTGGTGTGTTGTGTGGTGTGTGTTTGTGTGTGTGTGTGTGTGTGTGTGTTGTGTGTGTGTGTGTGTGTGTGTGTGTGTGTGTGTGTGTGTGTGGTTAACGGAAAAGAAAGCGCTGCCTAAATCTTAGGGTGAACACTGACCATGCAGAACTCATCAAAACTCTTAAGGAAAAAAAAGAAGAAAGGTTAAGCAGACAGCACTAGTGTATTTACATACGTGTGTAATTGCATCCCATTGAAAGTCACGGCAGACTTCTCAGCGTGAAAGTCAGTCTGCTCTCCCCGGGGAGAGCGCGTCGCCACAACAACAGCGCCACCCATTATTTATTTTCTTTCCGTACTACATGTGCATTTGTTTTCCTATCAGAGTGGCTTTTTTCCTCAACAAATTTACCAGGGACAACTCTCTTGTTGCCATAAGCACTTTTACGCGCGCTGAATGCCTACGCCTGTTACCAGCTTTCTCAGAATCGTTAAAAGCAAAAACAAATCAGCAGCACCATTTCGATTACGGTAAGGTATTAGTATGAAACAGCCGAATCAAAGATGCTAATTTGTTCCGGAGGGTGAGTGGGGATTGTGGGGGGAAGAAGGTGGGGGCTTGAGATGGAAATAGACTGGCCAACGTTCAATGCTGGTACATAATGAGATGGTCGTTTGATTCTCGTCCCTGTACCAGTCAGGAAAAATGATGTGTACATCTTCTTTCATTCTGACAGTCAGCAAGGAGTCATTGATCACCTAACCTTTCAAATAAATTAACTTTTTTGTACACTTGACCTATATCTGGAATGTAAATGCCATGAAAATGCTCCGATTGTTTTTCCTTCTGTTTTCTTGTATCTATATAACAACACATTGAACAAGTGTGTGTGCGTGCGTGCGTGCGTGTGTGAGTACTTGTGTGCGTGTGTGTGTGTGCGCGCGCGAGCGCGCGAATGCAAATATGCAAATATGCAAATGCAAATATGAAGATACTCGACTATCTAAAAAACAGGGCAATTCATGTGTGTGTGTGTGTGTGTGTGTGTGTGTGTGTGTGTGTGTGTGTGTGTGTGTGTGTGTGTGTGTGTGTGTGTGTGTGTTTGATGTGTGTGTGTGTGTGTATGTTTGTGTGTGTGTGTGTATGTTTGTGTGTGTTTGTGTGTATGTGTGTGTGTGTGTTTGTGTGTGTGTGTGTGTGTGTGTTTCACTGATAATGACGAAGCTGTTTCCTACAAAAGCACCTGCTATAAACCTATTGATTGCTACGGTGTTTATTCAAAGAAAGTTATTAAACAATATATAGATGAATATTTGTTTTCTTGCAGAGGAATCTAGCTTCTTATACTATCTATCTATCTATCTGTCCCGTAGTCTGACGACCGTGGGGGCACCTTCAAAGACTCAGCAACCAGTTCCCTCCATTCTTCTCTCTGTTCTGCCTTTCTCAGGGTTTTGTTGAGTTCTAGGCCTGTCCATTCACTGATGTTATCCTCCCAGCTCTTCCTTGGTCTGCCTCTTCTTCTTCCTCCTTGGACAGTGCCTTGCAAAACTGTCTTTGTAATTCCTTGGGATCTTGTGACATGCCCATACCACTTAAGTTTACGCTTTTTCACGATCGTTAGAAGGTTCTCATAGGGTCCAATGGTTTGCTGGATTCTGTTATGCACGCTTTCGTTGCTTATGTGGTCTTTGTAGGAGATGCCAAGGAGTCTCCGAAAGCATCTCATCTCCACTGCCTGTACTCTTCTCTCCAAATCTGCAGTCAGGGTCCATGATTCACAGGCATACAGAAATATAGATATGACAAGGGAGCGCATTAGTCTGATCTTGGAGATAAGTGAGATATTCTTATCTCTCCAGATGGTGTTTAGTTTTGACAAAGCTGTTATTGTCTGTGCAGTCCTGCATACTACTTCTGGCTTGGATCCCTGGTCGGATACAATGGCTCCCAGGTACTTGAAGCTTTGAACTGTTTCCAGCTTCTGGTCATTAACCCTGATATCAGTGCTAATGCCGTTGGTGTTATTAGTCATCAGTTTGGTCTTCTCTGCACTGATTTCCATGCCGTATGTTTTGGAGGCCTTATCCAAGTGTTCTGTTAGGCTGGCAAGCTCTTTTTCTGATCCTGCTATTCCATCAATGTCATCTGCGAAGCGGAGGTTTGTGATCGTTCTGCCACCAATGCTGACTGATCCTTCATGATGTTCCAGTGCATCAGCCATGATTCTCTCAAGGAAGATGTTGAAAAGGGTGGGTGAGAGTAGACAGCCTGCCTTACTCCAACTGTTGTTCGAAACCATTCTCCAATGTGTTGTTGTAGTACACTGCACTGGTCGCCTCGCTGTACAGCTGTTTGATGACTCTGATCAGGTTTGCATTGATGCTGTACAAGTTCATGGTTGCCCACAAAGCTGCATGCCACACCCTGTCAAATGCCTTCTTAAAATCGATAAATACGTGGTATAGTCTTGTTGATGTTGAAGGTACCGCTCACATAGTATTCTGAGGTTGAATATCTGTTCTGTTGTGCTGCGTCCTGCTCTGAAACCTGCTTGTTCCTCAGCAATGATGGTCTCTGCTTGTGGCTTCAGTCTATTCAATATTATCTGCAGCATGACCTTGCTTGGGTGACATATGAGGCTGATTGTGCGGTAATTATGGCATTGTTGTGGATTTCCTTTCTTGGGGAGGGTGATGAGAGCGACTGCGTCCATGGTGTTGGCCATTTTCCTGTCTGCCAGATCTTGTTGCAGATTCTTAGTAGGGCGCTGATCATGGCTTCCCCTCCAGCTTGGACCAACTCAGCTGGAATGTTGTCAGCCCCTGCTGACTTCCCCTTTTTCAGCGATCTGACTGCTGTTTCCACTTCTTCTCGGAGGATAGGGTGACTGTCTGTGTCTTTGCTTTCGGGTACATTAAGGACTTCTGGATCTCCTGCGGTTCTATAGTTATACAGGTCGGAGCAGTATTCTGTCCATCTGTTCAGAATATCCTGGTCGTCAGTGAGACACTTCCCATTTTTGTCTTGGATTGTTAAACCTTTTCTCTGTTTCGTGCTAGTCAGGTCTTTCACCAGCTGATATGCTTTCTTGCTATTGCTTTTCTTGATATTCTCTTCAATGTCTTGGCACTGTTCACCGATCCATTTCTCTTTTGCCTCCGTCATGGACTTCCTGATTCTTTTGTTGTCTGCCCTATATTGTTCTGCTCTTTCTTTTGTTTCATTTTTCTTTTTCTTCAACTCTCTACGCTTGTCGCATAGTTGTAGGATGTTAGGTGTGACCCATGGTTTTTTGACTGGTCGGCGTTTGCCAAGAAGCTCGTTTGCTGTTTCAGTCACTGCTGTATTGAAACTATTCGTCAGTGTATCTATGTCTGAGTCTATCACAGTGAGTGCTGCAAACTTTCCACCTATCCTTGCTTGAAAAATTTCTAATACCTCTGGGTCCTTCAGCTTCTCGAGGTCAAATTTGATCCTGATGTTGTTCCGCTTGTGGATTTTCTTTAGACGTAGTCGGAAAGTCCTTATACACCTACTTGATATCTAAGTTGGAAGTGGTTTAGCTGCTCTTGTTTTCCTCACTACTGTTTCTCAACTATACTTTATGAATATTCCATAGACACAGACAGACAGACGTATAGGAAGAACAGGTAGGATATGCAAATCGGCTGTCGTTAACACATGTGATCTGGTTGGTCCAGATGAGACTAGAAGCCAATGTCCAGAGTGCCAATGCATGTAAAGTATCCTGTGCACACGTAAAAAAAACTTGTTCCGCTTTTCGGAAAAATAGGCCAATTCTCGCCAGTAGAAATGCATTTCAACATACATAAAAAGAAACGCGTGCTCACAGGTGTCTTGTCTGGACACCATTCCCGAAGTGGAATACCGCTGCCCTGTTTACTGGCATGTAAACGCTGGCTGCATACCAGCACCTCAGGCGTGGGGAACATCCACACCCTAGCCACCAAACAGCTTGATCTGGACTGAGACCAACAGGAAATACAAGATACAAAAGGAAAGGCTATGACGTGGACATCGTGAAGTTTGATTCCGACAGCAGGTAGTAACGACTGTATTGTCTTTATCTATAACATAGATAAGTATGCAGACAATTGCATCTTCTTACCTATCTCCATAATATGTTAGCATTTGTTTGTGAGCACGCACGGGCACTCAGGCACTCAAATACGAACCTCACACACACACACATACACACACACACACACACACAAACACACACACACATACACACACATACACACACAGCACACGCGCACACATACACACACAGCACACGCGCACACAACACACACAACACACAAACACACACAACACACACAACACACACACACACACAACACACACACACACACACACACAACACACACAACACACACACACAGCACACACACAAAGAACACACACACAGCACACACACACACACACACAGCACACACACACAGCACACACACACACACAGAACATACACACACATACACAGCACACACAGAGACATACACACACAGCACACACACACACACACACACACAACACACACACACACACACACACACACACACACACACACACAGCACAGATACACATGCCTGCTGGTGTGCACACACGGTCTCTAAATGCTACACAAGTTTACAGATCTTCATCAGTGTTTAGCGGTCTCTAAATGCTATACAAGTTTACAGATCTTCATCAGTGTTTAGCGGTCTCTAAATGCTACACAAGTTTACAGATCTTCATCAGTGTTTAGCTTTGTTTTTATTGGTGTCCAACACCACTTTGAATGAAAAAATGTGACCTGACAGAAAGTCACACAATGAGGGACAAACAGTCGACAACAAGCCTTCAAAATAAAAAATCAAAATAAGGGGGGGGTGGTGGAAGGAAAAGAAATCAAACCTATTGAAGACATTTCCATAAAGAGGATAAAATGGGTAATACTGTTCTTTTACATCACAGATAATCGAAAGAGAATATTTACCACGTATAGATTTATTTTAAAAAGCATCTGCCACATAACAATTATTAATCAGCTCAGCTTTGCTTGTACTTTAAGTCGTGGAGCAGATTATATTTTCGTCGCTTAACCCCTCCTCCCCCCACCCCTCACCCCCACCCCTTTCCTCCGCCCCATTATTCTCACATCTCAGAAACATACAAATTTGTTGTTCTTTGTTGTTGTTGTTTGGGTTTGTTCTGGCTGGTTGTTTGATTGGGGATTGAGGTATTTTGTGTCTATAGATTTTGTTGGTTTGGGTGGGGGATTTTTACAAAAAACTCACTCCTATGCATACAAAGGCTCTCTTAGGTTCTTTTCTGCAGTTTTATGAGACTCAGCACTACTCTGCCTTTGGTTTTTTAACTGATGTGTTGGTTCGTTGTTGCTGTAGGGATGCTCATTTCTTCTTTTTTCAACACTCAGACGGCAACTGTTGCTGTCTGTTGTATGAAAATGCGTTGTGCTGCCGTCAAGCGCCTGACAAGTCATACCCAGCACATCAGACTTCGGCATGGGAGATCATTGCTCTCTCTTCAGTCTTCATGGCAGCAAAGGCAGGAGAAGGCACCAATGCTAATGATGCTGAAGAGTATTTTATTTGTCGTTATAATTACATTCCTAACAATGCTCATACTAATTATACTTTGTTCTCTCCGTCAGTTTTAGAATTTCCAAAATTTGTTGACCGTTACTCTAGTTTTATGTTATTGTTTGATTTTTTAAATTCCAATCATACTAAGTTTATATCGTTTTTTAACGCTTTATTACTGCAGATCTTCTCAAACATTGAGATATTTTTTGTATTATATTTACATGAGGGGGGGGGGGTTGT
>CM054166.1:37827323-37829823 GCA_028751875.1 Rapana venosa
GACTCCAGTTTTTGGAACGAAACATTTCAGAAACGCCGATTATAAACTATCTTTATTGTTACAAATGTAGCATGTGGTTGTGACCAAGATAAAATAAAGGAGGAAAATGCGATTTGAAATATGTTATCCACTTGGAAGAAAACTGTATTTCAAAATACTGTGTTGTTGTTGTTGTTGTTGCTTTCTTTAAGTCAGTAAAGATGCGGGTTGGAAAGTCCAGTGGTTAGAAACGTGCGGGCATGATCTGATGATCTTGGATCAAGCCACCATGGAGGCACCCGTTAAAGGCAATGTTCTTCATGGCCCAGGCCATCAGCTGTGCCAGGTATTGATGTCAGCTCATTGCCAAGGCCTACACAAAAACCGTTGTTATGTTGTAAAATGTTGTTATGTTGTAAAATGTTGTTGTGTTGCGATTGCCTTCAGCCGTGACAAACTCTTAACTGCACTCTCCTTTAAAGGAGAAAAAAATCATCTGAAGTCTGAGTGTGGCTGACTATATGGCGGGGGTACTTACAAACAGTCATACACGCACAACTTTTCATTCAGTGTGCAATTTCAGTCTCACAGTGATTCCCTGAGGGAGGGAGGAGGAGGAGTGAGTCCGAATGTGCATTCTGGATGACCCCCAGATTGTTAAGCTGGGGAACGCACAACAACAGCAAGTAGGGTATTTTTCCCCTGGAGGTAGTTTCTGTACTAACCCCATTCCCCCAAAAGTCTTCCCCAAAACTGAGGCCACGACTGCAAATGCTCGCACAACGTCTTGCGCACACGTTAAACATCCGTTGCGATTTTCCGAAGAGTAAGTCAAAGTCAAAGTCATAGTCAAAAACACTTTAATCATCCCATGAAGGGCAATTACAATACTGACAGGCAGATTGATACTCATCAAATATATCAAAGACACAAAAGCTATATTTCATATTGGTTTTCAAATAAAATGTCACGACACACACACACACACACACACACACACCACACACACGCGCGCATGCGCACACACATCAATTGTGAACACAATTTTAAACCCATGACTAGAAGACATAAAAACTTATTTTTACGCACGCATATACGCAGCACGTACACACGCACGTACGTGTGTGTGCGAACACGCCCACGCACACCCACACCATACACCAATATATGAATTCAATGTTTTAAGACAGTTGACTAGAACACAGACTTATTTCACACACCCACGCACCCACACACACACACACAATTATGTATTGACTACACTCGTAACAATGACAATCAGGCAGATAATTCAGAGAAATGTAAGAACTAGGTAGTCAACATCATTGTGAATTCAGAAGTCGAATGCTTACTGGCACAAAAGAATTTCTTTTTCTGTTGGTTTTGCTGATGGGACACTGAAAACGGCGTTCCGAAGGCAACATTTGAAATTCTGGAAACAAAGCATGAGAAGGATCAGCCAAAATGGCTGTGGCTTTGCGTACAAGCTGCTGATTGCAGAACGACATGAGATCTCTTTGTTCTTTTCCAATTATTTTTGAGCAGATTCTTACAATTCTCTGCAGGCCATTCTTGTTTTAACACTAAGGTTATTGTACCAACAAATGAAAGCAAAACTTAGAACACTCTCTATGTAAGACTTGTAAAACAAGGAAAGGATCTTTTTGTCTACAAAAAATGAGTTCAGTTTCCTCAGAAAATACAGACGTTGTTGTCCCTTTTTGACAATAGCGTCAGTGTTAACGTCCCAGTTTAACTTGTGGTCAAAAACAGTTCCCAGATACTTATAGTTCAAAACGTTTTCAACCTCTTGATTATGGATAGTAGGTCATTTTGTGCCGTTAATAATGGATCACAAAACCTACACAACTACATGTACATGGAGATTGGATGTAATATGGCAGATATGTGCATTATTCTTTAAAAAATATGTAATAAAGATGAAACAGAATAAAATGCCCATGATAACTTTACAAGCCTAACATGTGACTATGACCATAACGAAGCAAAGACAGGAACAAGTTTCCAAATTACTCAGTTGTAGGAAACTTGTATTTCCAGCATAAGTTTTCCCATTATAAAGAAGATGAAAAAGAATAAGAAGAGATTTCAGAAAACAAATACATAGTAGTATAATGAAAAAAGAAGCAAATGAAACCATGTTAAAAGATATAGAAAGAGAAATGAGAAAACAATCAAGCAATTAGCATATCGACTGAATAAATGAATGAATGAATGAATGAATGAATGAATGAATGAACATAATACTGATTAAATGGAGGAATGAATGAATGAATGAAGTACAACAAATCTTTTATGAAAAAAAATTCCCTTTTCTTTTCAAAATCGGTTTTTAATTTTCAAGTTCGAACGCTTGAGAGAGAGAGAGAGTCAATTAATAAATGAATTGTAAATGCTTACACAATGTGTGTGTATGTGTGTGTGAGTGTGTGTGTGTGTGTGTGTGTGTGTGTGCGCGTGTGTGTGTGTGTGTGTGTTGTGTGTGTGTGTGTGTGTGTGT
>CM054166.1:37837323-37842323 GCA_028751875.1 Rapana venosa
ATCAATGTCATCTGCGAAGCGGAGGTTTGTGATCGTTCTGCCACCAATGCTGACTGATCCTTCATGATGTTCCAGTGCATCAGCCATGATTCTCTCAAGGAAGATGTTGAAAAGAGTGGGTGAGAGTAGACAGCCCTGCCTTACTCCAACTGTTGTTCGAAACCATTTTCCAATGTGTTGTTGTAGTACACTGCACTGGTGGCCTCGCTGTACAGCTGTTTGATGACTCTGATCAGGTTTGCATTGATGCTGTACAAATTCATGGTTGCCCACAAAGCTGCATGCCACACCCTGTCAAATGCCTTCTTAAAATCGATAAATACGGGGTAAAGGTCTTGTTGTTGTTGAAGGTACCGCTCACATAGTATTCTGAGGTTGAATATCTGTTCTGTTGTGCTGCGCCCTGCTCTGAAACCTGCTTGTTCCTCAGCAATGATGGTCTCTGCTTGTGGCTTCAGTCTATTCAATATTATCTGCAGCATGACCTTGCTTGGGTGACATATGAGGCTGATTGTGCGGTAATTATGGCATTGTTGTAGATTTACTTTCTTGGGGAGGGTGATGATGAGTGACTGCGTCCATGGTGTTGGCCATTTTCCTGTCTGCCAGATCTTGTTGCAGATTCTTAGTAGGGCGCTGATCATGGCTTCCCCTCCAGCTTGGACCAACTCAGCTGGAATGTTGTCAGCCCCTGCTGACTTCCCCTTTTTTAGCGATCTGACTGCTGTTTCCACTTCTTCTCGGAGGATAGGGTGACTGTCTGTGTCTTTGCTTTCGGGTACATTAAGTACTTCTGGATCTCCTGCGGTTCTATAGTTATACAGGTCGGAGCAGTATTCTGTCCATCTGTTCAGAATATCCTGGTCGTCAGTGAGACACTTCCCATTTTTGTCTTGGATTGTTAAACCTTTTCTCTGTTTCGTGCTAGTCAGGTCTTTCACCAGCTGATATGCTTTCTTGCTATTGTTTTTCTTGATGTTCTCTTCAATGTCTTGGCACTGTTCACCGATCCAATTCTCTTTTGCCTCCTTCTCACGGTTATAAAACGCGAATCTATTTGAGAAGGAGTCATATAACCAAAAATATGGGAAGTGGTCCGGCAATTGTTTTAATATCGTTCCTTGAATTGATCAGATTCTTTAAACTTACCCCATGAAATTTGTTCTACTATACGGTATCCCTCCTGTATAGATAGGAGAACATCCAGTTCTTTCGATTCCATGTCATGTCTTGACCCCTTTTTTGCAGCTCTGTCAGGTGTATGACATATTTAATTTCAAAAATAATTCTAGAGACTTTCTTGAAGTTTGGGGATTTTATACCATACAATACTGATTTGGAGTCAACACAAAGCAAGATATGAAAGAAAGAAAATGGAAAATTAAGAATATAATTAAGAGCCTTAAGAACTGCAATAACTTCAGCTGTAAATATTGAACGATGTTTACCAAGATAGTACGACTTCTCACTTTTAAGTGCTGGCATGACAAATGCAGAGCCTGAACCAGCGTTGGAGTTGTGAATTAGGCCTTAAGAAGCCATCAGTGGGCAAGTCTGACATCTGGAGGGTTTAAAAAAAAAGATTATTATTCATTATCTGTCTATTTATCTATCAATGTATATATCTATGCATCTATGTTCGTATCTTTGAAGGTACTGAAAGATCAATCGATCTACCTATCTACCTATTTACCGATCTAATGATCTATCTATCTATCTATCTATCTAATTGTCTGTCTGTCTGTCTATCTATCTATCTATCTATCTATCTATCTATCTATCATCTATCTAATTGTCTGTCTGTCTGTTTATCTATCTATCTATCTATCTATCTATCTATCAGTCTAACTATCTATCTAGCTATATTTTTTTCTGTAAAAGTGTCTATAAATTTATTGAGTCATTTAATGTTTTTTTCTGCCTTTTACCTGCTTATATCCTGAATGTTCTAAATGTTAGCTTACTTTAAGTGATGAACTTGTAACTGCTTTGCAAATCTTTATTGTTGTTCTAGCTGGTTTTTTGTGATGGTTCTTTCTGTTGTTTTTTTTAGTTGTTGTTGTTGTTGTTGTTGCTTAGTTTGTTAGACAATTAGCTATTTGATGTTTTGTTACTTAATTAATTCCACAGTAATTTATCTAGTTAGCTATACACTTAGCTAGTCAGTCAGTCAGTCAGTCAGTCAGTTAGCTAGTTAGTTAGTTAGTTAGTTAGTTAGTTGGCTGGTTGGTTGGTTGGTTGATTGGCTGGCTGGTTGGCTGGTTGGTTGATTAGTTAGTTACTTGGTTGATTGGTTAATTGGTTGGATGGTTGGATGTTTGGTTAGTTAGTTTGTTAGTTAATTTGGTTGCTTGGTGGCTTGCTTTTTTGCTTGGTTGCTTGGTGGCTTAGTTCCTTGGTTGCTTGGTGACTTAGTTCCTTGGTTGCTTGGTTGCTTGATTGGTTGGCTGGTTTTGTTTGTGTACTTGTTTGTTCATTGGTCCATTCATTCGTTCTGTTATCTGTTAGTGTGTGTTTGTTTGTTTGCCTGCCTGCCTGCTTGCTCCGTGGTTTTGTTTCCATGTTTGCTATGTTTTCTTTGCCTTACTGCTTGTTTGTATGTGTGTTTGTTTGTTAGGTCGGCCTTCTCTTTGGCTAGTGAGTTTATTACTAGCTCGTGCATGCTTTTGAAAGAAAGCTTTTTCTTTCCTTTTTCTTATTTCTTTAACAATGTATTTACATCCTCCTCTTCACCCCTCCACCCACCTCCACCCCCTCGCTTAAACTTTCTCCCTCTCCCTCTCTCTATCTCTCTCCCTCCCACTCTCTCTCTCTCTCTCTCCCTCCCTCTCTCTCTCTCTCTCCCTCCCTCCCTCTCTCTCTCCCTCCCTCTCCCTCCCTCTCTCTCTCTCTCTCCCTCCCTCTCTCTCTCTCCCTCCCTCCCTCTCTCTCTCTCTCTCTCTCTCTCTCTCTCCCTCCCTCTCTCTCTCTCCCTCCCTCTCTCTCTCTCCCTCCCTCCCTCTCTCTCTCTCTCTCTCTCTCTCTCTCTCTCTCTCTCTGTCTCTCTCTGTCTCTCTCCAATGCAGTTTCCAAATAACCCAGTGTTCCACTCATGCTGGGCTGACCCCTAAGTTCTCTGAACTTCGTTTCTCATCTATCACAGCGGACACCAGTACTTCTTTCTGCCGGCCGTCTGTCCGTGGGTATTTCTGAAAGTCTGCTAGGGCTGCACTCCTGTAGAAGCTTGCGGGTCATGTAGTATGTTCTCTAGAGCGCTAATAGGGGGGAGGGGGGGGGGGAGGAATTGGTGATTTTCATAGATTTATTTCATAAAGTATGAAAATATGCACTGTTTTTGTTTTGGGAGGTATTGAGAACATACAGGAATTACCATAAAGTCAAGGAAAAAGGTGGAAATATAGTCATCAAAATGAGGATTGCTGGTGTTCCATTCGCCTGCGTTTTTATTCCAGAAAGACTTGAAATAGAAAGATTCTCCCTGATGCCGAAGTCGGATGCGCTGGGCCTGATTTGCCAGGCGTTTAAACGGCAGCGTGACAGCATTTTTGCTCATATAAGAGACAACAATAGTTGCTGTCTGAGCGTTTTATGGAGAAAGAAACAAGACGCATGCGCACTAGTGACGTGTATCCTCCTGAAGTCGACATGCGGCTGCCTTATCGGTGGGCAACAACAGTCACGTGCGCAAAGGCCTCACTCTTGGTGAACCACGGAGCTCTAGCTGAGGAACAACAACAAGTGTAACAACATGAAAACTACAACAACAACAACAACAACAACAACAACAACAAAGCCAGTCTTTCCTGGGTCCTGAACCTACCTCCAAGTTCTCAAGATTTCCTTTCTCATACATCATTGAAACAATGTACCCATGTACTTTTTTCTCGGTCTGTCTATCTGTCTGTCTGTCTCTCTGTCTGTCTGTCTGTCTGTCTCTCTCTGTCTTTGTCTCTGTCTCTGTCTCTGAATCTGTCTGTCTCTCTCTCTGTCTCTCTCTCTGCCTTTCTCTCTGTCTCTCTCTCTCTCTCTCTCTCTGTCTCTCTCTCTTCTCTCTCTCTCTCTCTCTCTCTCTCTCTCTCTCTCTCTCTCTCTCTCTCTCTCTGCCTGCCTGCATGTCTGGCTGGCTGTCTGTCTGGCTGGCTGGCTGGCTGGCTGTCTGTCTGTCTGTCTGTGTGTCTGAAAGTCTGCTAACACTCCCATTCACTCCCAAAGGCAGCATTCAACGCTATCATCCTCTATGCGTCAGGTTTTCTCCTAGCTTCCCCCCCCCCTCTCTCTATCTACCTCTCTCTCTCTCTCTTCTAGAAAATTGCAGTGTGTGTGTGTGTGTTTTCTGTGTGTGTGTGTGTTACTGTTGTGTGTGTGTTTATGTGTGTGTTACTGTGTGTGTGTGTGTGTGTGTGTGTGAGTGTGTTGTTACGTTAGTCTGTGTGATTGTGTGTGTGTGTGTCTATCTGTCTGTGTGTGTGTTTTCTCTGTGTGTACTTTCTGTCCATCTGTCCCTCTGTCCCTCTGTCTCTGTCTCTCCGTCTCTTTCTGTCTCTCTCTCTGTCTCTGTCTCTGTGTATGGCGTGCGTGTGTGTGTGTGTGTGTGTGTGTGTGTGTGTGTGTGTGTGTGTGTGTTTTCTCTATGTGTGTATATTTTCTGTGTGTGTGTATGTGTTTTTTTTTCTCTGTGTGTGTTCTCTCTCTCTCTCTCTCTCTCTCTCTCTCTCTCTCTCTCTCTCTCTCTCTCTCTCTCTCCTCTCTCTCTCTCTCTCTCTCTCTCTCTCTCTCCTGCAGCTGACTTTCTTGGTCGTGAATGATTGATTCTTTTCCTTTCACCGCCGACCTTTTATTTCTAGATTTAAGCCAAACCATTGCTGCGTTTAAGAACAGTGTGTGTGCGTGCGTGCGTGCGTGCCTGTGCGTTCGCGTGCGCGCGCGTGCGGGTGTGTGTATATGTGTTGTGTTGTGTGTGTATATATGTATGTATGTATGTATGTGTATATGTATGTATG
>CM054166.1:37849823-37965064 GCA_028751875.1 Rapana venosa
CCGCCTGTATGTTTCTCTGATTGTTTATCTGTCTGTCTCTCTGGCTGTCTGATTCTGTCTCTGTCTGGCTGGCTGGCTCTCTGACTGTCTCTTAATGGAAAGCTGTCAATCTTCTTACGAAAAAGAATTGTAATAAAACATAAAACATTTTAGATGAAATCTCTGCTGATGACATAAACCACCACTTTGCAACTATCTCAGATCAATAACAACCAACGATAACTAAAAAAAACTTATGACTTGAATGTCTTAAAAGCCTTCTGCTGCAACAAAAATATCAACTCTGAACTAAGAAGTCCATGTATGAGTGTACATGAAGTATTTACTGCTTTAAAATGTATGAAGCAAACAGCAACTTGTGGCCTAGATGGTTTGAATGGTAAAATCCTGAAATTAGCTGCACCAGTTATAGCTGAGACACTCACATACATCTATAATCTTTGTATAAGCAAAAATACATTTACAAATATGTTTAAACAGAGTAAAATTATTCCTTTGTATAAATCAGGAGATCGAACAGACCCCTCTAACTATAGACCCATCTCAATTCTATCTGTCATTTCAAAACCATTAGAGAAACACATTAATAATGCTACTTACTCGTTTAAATGAAAACAGCCTTATTCACCCCAATCAGTCTGCGTTCAGAGCAAATCACTCATGCCACACTGCCCTTGCAAAACTTATAGACAGATGGTTGGTTAATATGAATAAAAAGGAATTTACTGGAGTTATTTTTATAGATTTTGCAAAGGCTTTTGATATTATCAACCACAATCTGCTAATAAGGAAACTTGTATATTACAAACTATCCTTTGATACCTTAAATCTTATATATTCCTTCATTTCTAACAGACAACAAAAAGTGTATGTCAATAAATATTTTTGACTTTTCTACCCAATACATTTGGTGTCCCATGGGGTTCTATTCTTGGTCCCCTATTATTTTCTATTGACATTAATGATCTTCTCTTATTTACTCAAGCTTCCTGTGATTTATTTGCAGATGACACTGCTATTGATATTAACCATGTTAACTCTTTCGCAATTTGCAAGAAGATATAAATGTACTTCTGGTAAAGACTCACTTAAACCATATGGCCCTTTATCCAAAGAAAACAAAATTTATGCTTATTTCCACAAGACAGAAACGACAGAACCTTAACAGCAATCTACCATTTCTCTACATTGGCAATGAAAAAATTGAAGAAGTCTCAAATCACAAAATTTTAGGAATAACTATTGACAACAACCTATAAAGTGGTATGAAATAAAATCTGAGCGCTTTGATTTGTTGCTTTACAAGATTCAGCGCTATATAAATTCCATACATTATTATTATTATTATTATTATTATTAAAACCAGTCAACATTGCCCCAAAAATATGCCAACTCCTAAGATAAAAAAAACTTCCTAACTCTGCATGCCAGAAAAATATTATTTTATTCTTACATTCAAACAACAATGTGGGATTTGGCCAACATTAATTTACTTAGATTAATAGTGAGGGTGCATAAACGCGCCCCAACGCTTACCCTTAACAAATCATCATCTTTAACAGTTGCTGAACATTCAGGTATTAATATTCTTCCCCTTAAGTCCAAGCTTCTTTTCAATAAAGGAGTTTTGATGCATAAGATCTTGCATGGAAATGTTCCATCTTTATTACAAGGCATCTTCACAGTAAATGATTTTAGACACTCTCATTTGATTAATCTACCTCTACCTAAGATAACACTATTCAAATCAAGTCTAGCATATTCTGGGGGCTGGCTGTGGAATAGGCTTCCCTCCCAACTAAAAAATGAACTAATCTGAAAAAAATTAAAGCAATGTATCAAGAATTTTTTGATGAAACAATGTGATACAACATATCTCCTTCCCAAGATGTATTAATACATCACTGTATATCCGCTTTCCATACTTCTTGTTCCTCTCTTTGTCTCGCTATCTCTGTCTATTTCATACTGTCTGTCTGTCTGTCTGTCTGTCTGTCTATCTATCTATCTATCTGTCTATCTATCTGTCTGTCTGTCTGTCTGTCTGTCTTTCAGTCTCTGTCTCTGTCTCTGTCTCTCTCTCTCGCTTGTGCATCTGTTGATACCAATGTGTGTGTATTTTCATATGTATCATAATTATGCTTTTTCTTTTCTTTTCATTTTGAGGGCTGGATGAAAAAAAGTCTTGTTAATTAATCTATTACCCTCTGAACTAAAATTGCGTTTGCGTATGCGTTTGCGTTTCTCTCTGTTTTTGTCTCTGTCTCTTTGTCTGTCTGTCTGTCTCTGTCTGTCTCTCTGTCTCTCTCTCTGTCTCTCTCTCTCCCCGCCAACATGTGTGTGTGTGTGTGTATGCGCCTGCCCACACGCGCTTCTATCCCTAAAATTAAGAGACTTTTCATCTGTTCACAGCAAGGGGGACTATTTCTTTTGCGGATGTGGAGGCCTACGTGGCGCGAAGAGGCGGCATCTATTATGGGAACAACGCGGAAGAAGACATTTTGGTGGCTTTTCAAGTCTTGGACAAGTGAGGTTACACTCCTGTTTTAGCTTTCGGGTCATAATATAGTATGTTCTATAAATTGCAAGTCGGAAAAAATGGTGATTTTCCCGGTTGGGTTTTTTTTTTAGAGTATGAAAAAAATGCACTGTGTATTTGTTTTGGGGGTTGAGGACATATAGAGCAATACCAGGTAGTCACAAGAAAGTTGGAAATAATCATCAATTAATGAGGATTGCTTGTATTACTACAGTGTTGACCCTGCACGTGCATATTGCGGTAAGGAAGCTAGCAGACGACAAGTGACTGAGGGGGTACGGTGCTTGCTGAAAAGTGTAAAAATATTCAAACCTACCAAATTTGTGCAAAAATCAACACGAGTTTTGAGTCAGAAGCTAGTCTTTCACACAAACGTGGTTTTTATTTCTGTGGATGTCTTAGTACGGGTGGTATGAACATAAGAGTTCTATAGAAAAACAGGAGGGAAAAGTGCCAAAATGTAACCCTGGTATGTAGCCTAAGACAAAAAAGAAAGATTCAGGTTGCATGGAAGAATCGCTTTGTTTGATTTCTTAGTGGGAGTCAAGTACTGCCCTTGGGGACATTGTGGTGGCTTAATAATAAATAATAATAATAAATGGAACTTATATAGCGCTATATCTTGCAAAGACAAATCAAAGCGCATGCATTCGACCTAATCTTACACAGTCATACAACTTATGACAAATAATCAATAGTTCAAACAGATATTACAAACATGGTACGCTGCAGACCAAATCTATGAAATAAAATTGCAATAGTCAAATGCTTTTCAAAAGCACACACACACACACACACACACACACACAGGTCATATACTTTAGCAGGGTGATAGGACATGGGTTAGTGAAGGGTGGGATAGTTCTGATATGAGACAGGAGGGGGGAAATCTTAGGTTTGAAATAAATATGTCTTGAGGCTTGATTTAAAAGTGTCATAGCTAGGCTTCTGGCGAAGAGAGAGAGGGAGCTCATTCCAGGTCGATGGACCCGAAATAGAGAAAGAGCGGCGGCCAACAGTAGATTGGTTGAATCTAGGTATTCGTAGGCACAAAGTATCTGCAGCAGAGCGGAGGGAACGTGAAGGAGTGTACAGGTTAAGACATTCATAGAGGTAGGAGGGTGCAGTTTTGTGGAGACATTTGTTACAAATGGTACTGATCTTATATTCCACTCTCTGTGGCACAGGCAGCCAGTAGAGAGATCGCAAGAGGGGGGTAATGTGCTCCGATTTTTTTCTTTCTGAGAACTAGTCGAGCTGCGGAGTTTTGTATACGTTGAAGGGAGTGAATAGATGATGCTGGCAGACCAGACAAAAGAGAATTGCAATAGTCCAGACGTGAAAGAATAAGAGAAGTGACAAGTTTGGCTGTTGCATCGGTGGACAGGTACTTTCGAATTGCACTAATACGCCGTAACTGATAGTAGCACGACTGACAGGTCTGGGTGATGAATTTGTGCATAGAAGTCTAGAGATCACACTCTGCCCCACTGGCGGGTATGGGTTTGATCCCTTTCTTTTTGTGTGTGGGGTGGGGGTGGGGAGAGGGGGGAAGAGGGGCAGTCTTTCCTGGCCATAGTTCTGAGGTTTACCAATGGTAAGGTGTTGCAAGAGAGAGAGAGAGAGAGAGAGAGAGAGAGAGAGAGAGAGAGAGAGAGGAGAGAGAGAGAGAGAGAGAGAGGAGAGAGAGAGAGAGAGAGAGTGACCAAAAACACTATATAGATGTCAATAACTACGCACACACACACACACACACACACACACACACACACACACACATGCACAAACTGTTGAGTGCCTGATTGGTTGGTTGGTTGGTTTGTTGGTGAATCGTTTGGCTTGTTGACTGGTTGGTTGGTTGTTTTGTTGGTTGGTTGGTTGGTTGGTTGATTGGATTTTGTCCTTGGTTGGTTGGTTGGATAGTTGGGAGGCTGGCTGACTGTTTGGTTCTATAATAATAATAATAATAATAATGATAATAATAATAATAATAATAAAGGGAATTTATATAGCGCTGTATCTTGCACAGACAAATCAAAGCACTTGCACTCATTCTTACTCATTCTTATAATAGCAAGTAATAGTTCTAACAAGTCCAAATGCACACACACACACACACACACACACACACACACACACACACACACACACACACACACACACACACACACACACACACACACACACACACGTTATACACTTAGGCAGGGTGATGGAACTTTTGGCAGTTGAAAAGCAGGGATAGCTATGAAATGAAACAGGAGAGGAAATTCTTAGGTTTGAAACAAATTTGTCTTGAGGCATATTTGGTTGGCTGATTGGTTGTTTTTTGTGACTAGTTGATTGGTTATTGGTTGGTGGCTGTTTATTGCTTGGCTGGTGCATGGTCTGTTATTGGAGGGCTGGGTGGTTGGTAGTTGGTTGGTGGAATTTTGTGGGATTATTTGGCTTTTTTGTTTGTGTTTCTGGTAGTAAGGTTGAAAGTTTGTAGCCAAATTTTGTTGTTGCTGTTGTTGTTGTTGTTGCTTTCGTCCTCGAATTATGCATTACCTTTGCCTACTAAGGACCCCCAATGATGTGGACCCTCCCCAATCCCTCCCCAATTCTGCCAACAGAGGCGGCAACGGTAAAATCGAGGTGGAGGAGTTCCGCCATTTCATGACCACTATGGGCGAGAGGATGAGTGAGGAGGAGGTGGAGGAGCTCCTCAAGTCAGCCAACCGTGTCGGTCATGAGTTCATCGAGTACAAAGGTCAGGGGTCAAGGGTGTCTGGTGTTACGTGTGTGGTGTGCGTGTGGTGGTGGTGGTGGTGGTGGTGATGGTGTGGTGGTGTGGTGGTGGTGGTGGGTGATGATGATGGTTGGGAGCATTTTCTGGTAGCATGAAGTAAGGCTGGAAGAGGGGAAGGAAGACGGACTAACTTTTGTTCCCGTTATTTGTAGATGATGATGATGATGATGATGATGATGATGATCATCATCATCATCATCATCATCATCATCATCATCATCATCATCATCATCATCATCGTCGTCGTCGTCGTCGTCACTATGTAGTAGTAGTAGTAGTAGTAGTAGTAGTAGTAGTAGTAGTAGTAGTAGTAGTAGTAGTAGTAGTAGTAATATTATTATTATCATCATTATTATTATTATTATTTTCATTGTTGTTTTTCTTATTGTTATTGTTGTTGCTGTTAATAGTATTAGTATTCTTTCGAGGATAATGGAATAAGCACTCGTATGCTTTTTTGTCCAGTCCCGGGTATATGCAGTTTTGTCAATTTTGTCATCCGTTCCGGCCGGCACACAATGGCCTACTCTTCCGAAAAAGCGGAACGGGTTTTAACGTATGCGCAAGATGTTCTGCATGCGTTTGCACACGGACCTCGGTTCATAGTTATTGTGAACGATTTTCTGGGGGGGGGGGGGGGGGGGGTAGGAGAAGGGGAGGGGGTAGATCTCTGAGGCTCACCTATGGTGGAAATATTGCGTAGGCGGCCGTGTTTACCCGTTACTAGGGTAGCCACATTCTGACTTCGGGGATGGGATCTAGACACGACACCAGTGTGCATACGTGTTTATAGGATAATAATAATAATAATAATAATAATAATAATAATAATAATAATAATAATAATAATAATAATAATAATGATAATTTAAAAAAATATATAATATAATAAATAATGTATGGAATTAATATAGCGATGAATCTTGTAAAGCAACAAATGAAAGCGATTTTTTAAAAAAATGTTTGCGTGTGTATGCGGTTTTTTAAAAATGTTGTCATATGTTCCCACCGGGACACATTGGCCTACTATTTCGAACAGCCGAACAGGATTTAACGTGTGCGCAAGATGTTCTGCATGCGTTGGCACACGGGGCCTCGGTTTATAGTCTCATCCGAAGGACTTTAATATATATATATATATATATATATATATATATATATCTGTGTGTGTGTGAGAGAGAGAGAGGGAAAGATCTGTCCTTACCGGAACGAATGGCTTACTCTTCCGAAAGGCAGAACGAGTTGTAACATGTGTTCAAGATGTTCTGCTGCCATGACTGTGGCCTTGGTTGAAAATCTCACATGAAGGAAAGTGGGAGGAGGTAAGCAGTTAACTGCAGTGGGAAAATCCCTTTGAACGTGGGTATCTGTGGTGGCGACATCCTGGTTTTAAACTCCCGCTGTCAGATTGCAAATGCAATGTTCTAACCACCAGACTTTTCAATACCCCGTGCTTTCTGTATAATAAGTACTCCTACCGTAGCACTTTACGAAGTCTGTGACTGATTTTGCAAGTGTGTGTATGTGTGTGTGTGTGTGTGTGTGTGTGTGTGTAGTCTCGCTGGAGCTTTTATTAGTATGGGTTGGCTTGGCATAAATGACATGGATAAGCTTTATTCTTCTTCTGTTTCTTCTTCTGCTGCTATCTTCTTCTTCTTCTTCTTCTTCTTCTTCTTCTTCTTCTTCTTCTTCTTCTTCTTCTTCTTCTTCTTCTTCTTCTTCTTCATCTCCTTCTTTGTCCTCCTCCTCCTTTCTCTTCTTCCCTCTCATTCTCCTCCCATTTCTCCTCTTCCTCCTCTTCCTCTTTCTTTCTTTCACCTCTTCGTTGACTCAATGATTCTTGTTCTAATTGTTGGCAGATCTCATGAGAGCTATGCAGCAACACCCCACGTGACCACTGCTTCCACCAATCACAGCATGTTGCCATGACAACAACGATCTGATTGGAGGAAGAGAAGAGGAAGAAGAAGGAAGAGAAGGAGTCCAGATGTTGACCTCTGACCTGCAACACGATTTGAACTGCTGTTACTCTCTTGTTACTGGGCACATTTTCTTCTATTCAATATTAAAAAATTATATATCTATATATAATGCATCACATAAAGATATCGAGTGACCCTGAACTTCATGTAACCTTGACTCCTGATGTGACGGCACTTCCTTCAAGTCACGTGATTGCAGTTCTGTGCACTCATTGGGCAGCATTTCCCTCTGCACATCTCCATTAGGAGAACTGCAATCTATGCTATTGAAGTAGATGTAGATTTGATGGCGATGTTTTTTCTCTTTTTCATTTTTTGGGGTTTTCAATCTTGAAGGTGGGGGGGGGGGGTTGTTGTTGTTGTTGTTGCTGCTGTTGTTGTTGTTGTTGTTGTTGTTGTGTGTTTGGTCATCATAATAGGAGCTGAAAATTGGTCTTTTTGTTGCTTTTGGTGGAGAAAAAAGGATTTTGTGGTCTTTGTATGAGGAGTCTCGCTTTTTTAGGGGGAAGGAATTTGTATGGTTGAATAGAAAATGGAGACTTTGCTTTGATTTGCGACTAATTGGATTTGATTGGTCCGTGCATAGGAATTGTTCTTTTGTGTTTCTTTTTTCTGTGCAAGAAAGGCAGGGATTGGGGTTGTGACTTTTAAACAGGAACATGGCGTGTATGAAACAGCTGACCTCTCAGGAGATGAACCGCAGCGCCAAGTAGTTTCGCTCATAGGACAGACACCATCAGCTGCTGTCTCGTGTCCAACGAAGAAGAAAAGAAGAAGAAGAAGAAGAAGAGAAGAAGAAGAAAGAAGAAAAGAAGAAAGAAGAAGAGAAGAAGAAGAAGAAAGAAGAAAAGAAGAAAGAAGAAGAAGAAGAAGAAGAAGAAGAAGAAGAAAGAAGAAGAAAGAAGAAGAAGAAGAAGAAGAAGAAGAGAAGAAGAAGAAGAAGAAGAAGAAGAAAGAAGAAGAAGAGAAGAAGAAGAGAAGAAGAAGAAGAAGAAGAAAGAAGAAGAAGAGAAGAAGAAGAAAGAAGAAGAAGAGAAAAGAAGAAGAAGAGAAGAGAAGAAGAAGAAGAAGAAGAAGAAGAAGAAGAAGAAGAAGAAGAAGAAGAAGAAGAAGAAGAAGAAGAAGAAAACGTGAAAGGACTTTGTCAGCTGACAGAGGTTGCACTGCCCTGCAAACAATAGGATACATGCTGCTGAAAGCTTGTGTTTTGTAGCATAAAAAAGATATATTAGTTTCACTTTTGTTGAGAGATATGAAAGTAACGCTTGTTTGCATTTTTGGAGTTTCAGAAATAAGAAGTCAAAACGGTGTGTATACTGTTACGTAATAACTGACATCTTATTTCATGGCTTTTTTCTTTTGTGTTCAGAAGTAGTATGTTTTTTGTAACGAAATTTTGCAATGTTTTATAATGTTGTTCTATAAATACTCATTATTTCACACCTGGAATTTTGTATTGAGGTGTAGATGATCCAAACTATAAAAAAGATTTTTTTCCACTCAATGCAAATGTTTACAAATTTATTTTAAGACTGTTTCAGATTAGAAATACTTGTGAGGACGTGATAGAGATGCTCTTGAACAAGTAAAACCACTAGTCGTGACATTTCATTGTCATTTTTATACCACTTTAAGTCAGGACAGATTTTTCTGCGTGAAATTCGGATGCTGTTCCCGGGGAGAGCGTGTCGCTACAATAGCAGCGCCACCTTTTATTTTTGTACCTGTCTTCAACGGTATTTGATTTGATATTTCTGTATTATGTTTGTGTTAGTAAAGGTGTTACTGGTGAGATTGCGTTTAAGTACATAAATGCATTAGTGATGAAATAATTACTTTTCTGCTAGTGAAAGCGTTCCTGATGGCATTGCGTTTGTACAAGTAAAAGCATTAATGATGAAATTATATTTCTGTTACTAAAAGCTTTGCTGACGAAACTTGCGTTTGCACAAGTAAACTGACGGGAGTTGAAATGATCATTTTTCGATTGGAAACAGCGCTATTAGCGCAATTGGGTTTGCAAGTAAGTTGGTGATTATTGTTACTAATATTAAAATGCTTATTTCGGGCATTTAATCAGAAATTACCTTAAAAATACCTGTCAAAACTGCTTGCAATCATTCGTTTGACATATATACTCCACGTAGTTTGGACTATCATTAAACAGCCAACTCTAGATCCAATTAGGTGTCAAGTCAGCATTCCACATCATTTATTTGACTTATTACTTACCAATGTTCCTTTAGGGATACTTTATTTATTTTCTCATTTCACCTCGAATCCTCACTTAAATAAGGCTTTCTAGTTCAGAAACACGAGATATCCACTCATGCTGATTTTTGTACTGACTTGATTTACCCGGGTATGTTTTAAAAGTGTGGATATTGTGTGTTGTTGTTTTTTTCTTTCCCTCGACTTATGTAGTGCTGTGTTGTTAAGATACAGGTGCGTTTGTGTGATTGTTGAGCTGATGTTTTGTTAGGTGTATTGTGTTGATTTTTTACCCAAGGGTCTAAGGTTTGGTTGCTGAGACATGTAGGTTGTGTTGTTGTGGTGTGTGTGTGTGTGTGTGTGTTGTGTGTGTGTGTGTGTGTGTGTTTGTGTGTGTGTGTGTGTTGTGTGTGTGTGTGTGTGTGTATGTGTGTGTGTGTGTGTGTTTGTGTGTGTGGTTTTATGTTTTGTGTGTGTGTTGTGTTGTGTGTGTGTGTGTGTGTGTGTGTGTGTGTGTTGTGTGTTGTGTGTGTGTGTGTGTGTGTGTGTGTGTGTGTGGTGTTGTTTTGTGTGTGTGTGTGTGTGTGTGTGTGTGTGTGTGTGTGTTGTGCGCGTTGTAGTAGTTGTGTGTGTGTGTGTTAGTGTTAGAAGGGCTCTGAGTTTTGTTGCATGAGACCTTCTATTTTTATTTTTTTATAAATTTATTTATTTATGGTTTTATATCGAGGATAATGGAATAAGCACTCATGTGCTTTTTTACATCCAGTCCCTGTGTGTATGCGGTTTTGTAAATTCTGCCATCTGTTTCCACCGGTACACAATGGCCTACTCTTCCGAAAAGCGGAACAGGATTTAACGTGTGCGCAAGATGTTCTGCATGCGTTCGAACACGGAGCCTCGGTTTATAGTCTCATCCGAAGAAGTACTGCAAGGGTGTGTCTTCAATTTTACGTCTGTTCACTTAAAGTGATATTAGACGATGGAGGCAGGATAGGGGAGTGGGGGGGGGGGGGGGCAGCATAATGAGATAAGGGCTTTAAGTAGAAGAGATACGTGTTGGTATGTATGAATGCACATGAAAAGTCTATTCCACACTATATAAATAGTATGTTGCAAAAACATGGCAAAGAAATACAAAAATTAACAAAACCCAGAACAATTGAAAAATACTCTAAGGTTGGAAAACAGACAATTGTGAACTACTTGTAACGGCAGCTGTGTGTGAAACAAGCAAAATGTAGATTTCGACGACCATACTTAAAAAAAGAGAATACTGGGGATTGCAACAGAGACAAAGTTATCTCACATAATAACTCTGGATTGTTTAAAACTTTCTGCAGATACTTATCTTGAAATGATGGTAAAAACGTTTTTAAACCTTGACATTGATACAGAACATGAACATTTGAAAAATTTTCACTGCATATACATTGTATATGTTTGGCAAATTTTGCTCGAAAGGCATTTAATTCCAATCTGTAGATTAGAGAAACAATTTTTGTAGTACCGGATTTTCAAATCTGTACTGAGTGCAAAGAATGTTCTCAACATTCAGAACTGAACAAATATGCTGGGGAAAACCAGCCTCTTCCTGTTTTTTTTCTGTTTCCAGCAATCGTTTTGAAGCAAAGCATAACCTTCATGAAGAGAAAGAGGAATATTTAAAACAGTTGAATGCCTGTCATGTTTTGCTGCCTTTTTGGAAGCTTTGTCAACCTTTTCATTAAAATGAATACCACAATGAGATGGAACCCAGCAGAAAGTAACATTCGAACCCCTCAGAATTAGAAAATGTATCAACAAATTAATTTCAGTAATAAGATTCTGTCTAACGGTCAATGACGAGTTACTGAGAGACTGTAATGCAGATTTAGAATCAACACAGAACAAAATCTGCAAAACAGTATTGGGTGAAATCAAGCAGAAAGTACAAAGCCATCAAAATAGCAGTAAGTTCAGCAGTAAAGATGAATGATTGTTGCCGATGTGATAGGACTTTTCAACCTTTAAAGCTGGAATGATAAATGCTGCTCCTGCTTCCTTGTTTTTAAGAAGGGATCCGTCAGTGTATATCTTAAAATGAGAAGGATATGTATCTTCTAGGTGCACTTTTATATAAGAGCCAAGAATAAGCCCATTTTTTTCTTTTTTTAAAGAGAGATGGTAGACATCAAAATCTGCTTTCTGAAGTTCCCATTTTGGACAATGTGTTAAAAGAGGTGTGGATTTTTGTCATTCTTTACGATTGATACTTGACTCTTTGGTATCATACTTACTTCAAAATTAACATGGCATTGTCACATCGAATATGCTTTGAACAAGGCAAGAAGAAGTCTGAATGTATTAAAGGCAATTAGTAGGCAAATATGGGCACAAGATTCATTGGTACTAAAGCATTTATTATTATCACTGGTTCGTTCTAAACTAACATATGGTCAAGAATTATTATTTAGTGCCCCCAAATATCTATTGAACAAAATTCAAAGCTTAGATTGTAAAGCTTTCCGGATTGCTTTGGGAGTTCCGTTTCATGCATCTTTAGGAACGTATAGAGAAATAGGAGTACTACCTCTAGAGGATTATCGTAACTTAGCCGTTTCAAAGTATATTTTAAGAAGTTCAACAGTTGAAAACAATATTGCATCGAAAATTTCAATTAGATCCGACTTAGAGTTTCCCAATAGAGCTAAAATTATCTCTTCACTTGTCACTATTAGTACTGCGAGGGTGTGTGTGTGTGTGTGTGTGTGTGTGTGTGTGTGTGTGTGTGTGTGTGTGGTGTGTGTGGTGTGTGTGTGTGTGTGTATTAGAAGGGCTCTGTGTTGTTGTTTTTGTTTGCATGAGACCTTCTGCGAGGGTGGGTGTATGTGTGGGTCGGGGAGAGGGGGGATTTTGAAACCAGCAATAGAATTTGTCATCAACTTGACTTAACTACAAACAATTTTCGGTTTTTAGGAAACAAGAATAACTCTCTCTCTCTCTCTCTCTCCTCTCTCTCTCTCTCTCTCTCTCTCTCTCTCTCTCTCTTCTCTCTCTCTCTCTCTCTCTCTCCTCTCTCTCTCTCTCTCTCTCTCTCTCCCTCTCTCTCTCTCTCTTCTTTCTCTCTCCATCTCCATCCCCCCCCCCTCTCTTGTTTTTGCAAAAATAAAAAAGAGTTATAACCATTTTCTTGCGACAATGTTATTTACGATGACAACCAATTATCCCGTTCTGTCCAGTGATGAATACCTTTCACAAGTTACTATTGTCGTTTTTTAATCATTGTCGTTGTAGATGCTGCTGCTGTTGCTGTTGTTATTGTTTTATATGCATGAGTACAGCGTTTCACTATATTTAAATCATGATGTAAAAATATGTAAATAATTTATGAATTTTGGGGGACACATGTTTTTTAGGGGTGTCAGTGTGTATGTTTCACAATATTGGTCTTTTCCTCTGATAGGTTTCGGTGGGTTTTTTCACCCATGCATATGAAGGATGATATTAATTTTTCAACGCCATGTACATTTTGGTATCGATCTATTTTGTACTCTGCCCTTTCCCTGTCTTCGCACAAGTGAGTCTTTTACCCTCCGTCTACCTCCCTCTCCACCGTACCCACCCTCTTTTTGTTTAGATACCCAATGGAGATGATGTTGTTGTTGCTGTTGTTGTTGTTGCCGCTGCTGCTGCTGCTGCTGTATTGTACTGTTCACATTGTCAGTGTCGGCAGACTCGGCATAAAGTCTGGCCTGGTCTCTCCAGTGAGAGCGCATCGCCACAAGAGCAGCGCCACCTTTGTCTTCTGTCGTTTTTGTTTTCTTTTCTTTTCTATGAGAGTGGTTTGGTGTTTTTTTTTATATAGAACTTTGGTTGTTTTTTTTATCTTGTTGTAGATTCTTTTATGTGAGATGAATATGAATTGCACACAAGAGTCTGAATTCTCTTACCATTTGAAAGACTAGCACCCTGACCGCCAGTCAAGGTCTAGATGGAGGAAAAGTTTGAGTTCTAACAAACTGTTGTTGTTGTTGTGTTGGTTGTTGTTGTTGTTGTTGTTGCTGCTGTTGATGTTTTATGTTGATCTTATTCTTGATTTTTACTGATGCTGCTGTTATTGCTGTTGTTGTGATTATAATGCATGTCCCAGCGGATATTGTTATTCCGGGTTGCTGATGACATTACTGTCTGTTATCATTTATCAAACTGATTGCATTCCCCCCTTTTTGATTCCAACTCAAGTGCGTTTGTTTGTTTGTTTTATTTGTTTGTTTGTTCGTTCGCTTGTTCTACTGCTGTTGGGGTTTTTTCCAATAGTACGTTGACATTCTGACGAATTCCTTACTTATTCCATAATGCATATGCACAACAATGAAACAGTGGATGGTTGGATGGATGGATGGATGGATGAGTGAATGAGTGAGTGATGGGTTGAGTTGAGTGTATTAACGAATTGGCAGGCTGACTTCCTGACTGGCTGACTGGCTGATTAGGTGACTCTCAGGCTGACTTCCTGACTGGCTGACTGGCTAACAAGCTGTCTAACAGATCGCTGGATGAAAATTGTTCTGAATTAAATGTATTCATTTTCGTTGTATCACATGAGAGAATAGGCTTGTAGCAAATGATTACGATTAACTGTATCGTTTTCAACTTAGCTTAATCGCGCAGGAAAGAGACCTATAGGAAATGTTTATGTTAATTAATAAAGTAATCTTAGTTTTATGGCGTGGGTAACACGCCCCTAGTAAGTAATTATGGCTAGATAATCTGTTCACTTTAGTTTCATTGCGTGGGTAAATAAACCTATTGCAAATAAATACGGTTGATAAATACATTTAACCTAGTTCAATGGCTCGGGGATTCAGCCTATAGCACATACGTATGGTTAGTTGATATAGCATTGAGTTTAGGTTTATTGCATGGAGAGATCAGCCCACAGCACTCTTCTTTCTCTTCTTCGTTGAGCGTTCAGGCAGCAACTCTTTTGTCTGTCAGAATTATGAGAGAGTGTGCGATGTGCTGCCGTTAAGCGCCTGGCAAGTCAGGCCCAGCGCATCCTACTTCAGCATGGGAGAGAATTGTAATGTTTGAAGTCTCTCTGGTAAAAAGGACAGAGGAATGTATTTACTTTTTATGTATTTATTCTTTTGTTTCAAGGATAGTGGAATAAACACTCAAGTGCTTTTTTTCCGTTCTGTCCCCGTGTGTAGGCAGTTTTGTAGATTTTTTCATCCATTCCCACTGGCTCACAATGGCCTACTCTTCCAAGAAAAACGGTTTTTAACATGTGCGCAAGATGTTCACACACAGGACCTCGGTTTATAGTCTCATCCAAAGGAGATTCAGATCAGGAGAACAAGAAGACAGGAAATAGACAAGAAGGGGGTAACAGAAAGAAAAGGAACAATGCAGAAACAAAGAGAAGGATAGAAAAGGGGGGAATTCCTGGCACAGAGCTTCCAGATGCTATCTGTACTGACAGACCTCTGGCATCCTGATGGGAGACTTGCATATTATTATTACTAATTTATACATCCAATGTGATACTATCATGTGTGGAATAGGCCTATAGCAAATAAGCATGGTTAATTCACGTTTTATTTAGTTTAATGAATGCCTTGAGCAAATAATTATTGTTAACTGATAAATTCAAGTTAGTTTACTTACGTGATGAAATAGGCCTAGAGCAAATAATTATGGTAAATTGATGTCTTTGATTCAGTATAATCTTAGGGGAAAATAGGCCTAGAGCAATTAATTATGGTAAATTGATGTCTTTGTTTAGTGCAATTGTATGGGAAAATAGGCTTAGACCAAAGAACTATAGTTAATTAAGGTTTTCAATTGCGTTGGGCAATGGGCATACAGCAAATAATCATTGTTAATGAATGCTTTTTTTAGTTTGTTTTCATGGGGAAATAGGCCAACAGCAAATGATTAGGGCTAATTGATATATTCAACGTAGTTTAATCGGGTGGAGAAAAGGCCTATAGCAAATAAAAAGCCCTATAGCTATCCAACCCAAATCTTCTGGCAAAAGTGTACAGCCATAGGATCATGAAATTTAATTTTAAAATCTTACATTCACAACAACAACAATCACAGCAAAGAGCACACACACACACACACACACACACACACACACACACACAAACAAACACACACGCACGCACGCACGCACCCACGCACATACGCACACACGCACACACACATACACACACAAATTGGTAGCAAACTGTTTGACGCACGTACACTAAATTATTGAGAGAGAGAAAAACAAATTCTCTTATTTCCAGGATAATGAATAAGCACTCACATGTTTTTTTACATCTAGTCCCCGCCCGTAGGGATACATCTTAAGCATAAGCCCATTACTCATACACTCACATAGTAAAAAAAAAAAAAAAAGGAAAGCAACTTTAAAAAAAAAAACGAACAAAAAACAAACAAAAGAAAAAGAACAGAAAAAAGCCAACTGGTAAAGTCATAAAAATGAACATGTTCACATTGTAAATAAGGTGGGCATACTTGTTATCCTCAACAATAAGATATAGAAATAAGTGCAATCAACAAACCCAAAAAAAGAAAATATGAAAACGTCCTCATCAGGATACACAGCAACTATAACTGTAAGCAAAACAATAAAAGGAGAGAGAAGAGAGAGAGAGAGAGAGAGAGAGAGAGAGAGAGAGAGAGAGAGAGGGGAGTGTGGTGTGTGTGTGTGTTGGGGGAGGGGGGGGGGGTTCTGTGTGAGTGTGTTTCGGAGATAATACTAAATATGTAATTCTCAAAACAGCACATGATCACCATGGACATTCTTTTTTATTATATGCCATGATAACAAAATAGACCCAGTACCCATACACTCACACAATAAAACCAAGAGGGAGAGAGACAGAGAGAGAAAGAGAGAGAGAGATAGAGACAGAGAGACAGAGAGAGAGACAGAGAGATTCCACTGTAAAGTTTCTCACATTCCTATCTTTGGATGCTGCTTTTTTTTCTTTATTCTTTGATACTGTAGGCGAATCAACTTTACATGCTCCTGAGTTACAAGAGCGTGTGTGTATATATGTGTGTGTGTGGGGGGGGGGGGGTGGTGGGGGTGGTTGCGTGCGTGCGTGTGTGTGTGTGCGTGCGCGCGCCCTTGTTTGCACGTGGGTGTGTGAAATGTAGGTTGTTTTCTATGCATGCATAAAGAAGACTGGAAAAGATGTTTGGGTATAATCAAAGTTATCATTGTGGGAGATCAGCCATTTTGATTATATTCCTTGTGCGTTATCTTCTGTCTATAGCATATTACGACATGCTGGGCATGACGTGTACAAGTTTTTGGATGTTTCAATACACAGAGAAATAGAGGTAATGAGCAAAGTAAAGTTAATGATAAAAAAGAGATCAAACAGAATAAACCCAAAACTTGTAATCTATCAAACATTGCCCTGAAATGATACATGCTAAAAATGGTATGAAGAAAACATGGTAATTTTTTTTACCATGCGTCAATTGCGACTCTGTGTGTGTGTGTTTGAGTGAGTGTGCCTGCGTTGTGTGTGCGCGCGCGCGCGTGTGTGTGTTTATGTGTGTACGTGCGTGTCAAAGTCAATGTCAAAGTCAAATTTATTTGTTAGGCCACAGACCAATACAAATGGACTTCACATTCGCATAGCATATACGTACATGAACACAGTTCCACTTTCACGAGCATCTTTCCTGATTAGATATGCTTTGTAGACCTAATTACAGAGTTTCGAAATCATGTCTTTGTTTCTGCAAGAAAGCAGTCAAACAAGTTTGAACACGGAGGGTTTTCTGTAGTATTTGGGGGGAATAAGTTGTGAACGTAAATCAGTATACTTTGGACACACCAACAAAAGTGCAGTTCTGTTTTAGGAGCTTATGCACAAAAGGGGCAACAAGCATTGTTCACATTCACACTGTACATACCATAACTCAGAACATGTGTGTGTGTGTGTTTGTGTGTGTGCCCGAGAGGGAGAGAGAGTGAGTGCGTGTGGTGTATGTGTGTGTGTGCACGCATTCACGGAGTGGGTTTTTGTCTTTGCTATCTACTGATTTTTTCACTGACAAGTTAGTGTTACAAAATAACAAACGACTTGTTAAAACAAAGCACACTTGCACACGACCAGCCAAACAAACAAAAACACCCTGTTCTTTCCTTGGCTTTATCCGTTTTAAAGTGTGATATTTTCACCCTAAGCTCAATCTGCATTGCTCCTAGCCCTAGAATAAAAACTGGTTTGTGTATTTTAACCCGTTGATATTGCAAAATATGTGACCGTTACAACTTTTTTTGAGACATTATGTATTCTGACATTAAGGAAGGTTGATATCGTAAGAGATATAACTTCATGTTATATTTTAATGGCTTGGGGGGGGGGGGGGGGATTCGTAGCAGATTTGCCTCCTCATCCTCACTATGCCCCCATCCCCCCCTCTTTTTGTTCTGCTGTTCTGCTGTTTTTGTTGATATTGTTGTTGTTGTTTTCTTCTTTTTCTTCACCTTCTTTGCAATTTTTCTTCCTCTTTGCAATTCTTCCTCTTTGCAATTCTTCTTCTTTGCAATTCTTTCTCTTCGCAATTCTTCTTTGAAATTTTTCTTCTTTGCAACCTTCCTTCTTGCTTGCAATTTTTCTTCTTCGCATTTTTTCTTCTTCGCAATTCTTCTTCGCATGTTCTTTTGTTCTCCGCAATAATTCTTCTTCTTCGCAATTTTTCTTCTGTTCAGTTCGTCTTCTTCTTCGAAAATTTTTCTTCTTCTTCTTCTTCTTCTTCTTCTCTTCTTCTTCTTCTTCTTCTTCTTCTTCTTCTTCTTCTTCTTCTTCTCTTCTTCTTCTTCTTCTTCTTCTTCTTCTTCTTCTTCTTCTTCTTCTTCTTCTTCTTCTTCTTCTTTCTTCTTCTTCTTCTTCTTCTTCAAATTCTTCTTCTTAATTCATCTTCTTTCTTTCTTTCTTTCTTTCTTTCTTTCTTTCTTATTGTGTGTCTGTCTCTCTTTAGCTTTCTTTAACTACTACAACTGGCCTTCCTTTCACGTTCTGTCTTTTATTCTTTAAGTCCCTCGTCTTTCTTTTTTTTCTGTCTCTTTATCTTTCTTTCTTTCTATTTCGTTTCATTCATTCTTTCTTTCGTTCGTTGCTTCATTTTTTGTCTGACTTTCTTTTTCCTTCTTTATTGCAGTCATCTGTCCTCTATTGTTTGTTTTGGTCATCATCTCATAGGTATATCATTTTGTTGTTCTTTTTTTTTTTTTACTAGATCGGCAACATCAAAAACAATGACGACGTAAATATTAATATTACTGTCCTTTAAAGTTGTTGATGCTATAGTCACTATTATTGTTGTTGTTACTGCTGCTGTTGCTGCTGCTGTCATCGTCGTCGTCGTCGTTGTTGTTGTTTTTGTTGCTGTTGTTGTTCTATAATATGTTACCTATGCATCACATTGTTTCCGTGTGCCAGTATTGACCAAAACTGTGTAGCCAGGCTGGAGTGTGTTTACCTGGACGCTTTTTCGTGAAGTTGGGATCCCTTTATTCATTTATTATCATTGACTGGTTTGGGACAAACTTTTAGGGTGCGGGATAGCTCAGTGGTCAGAGTACTCGCTTCCCCCAGCTAATGGAAAGCAGGATCGAGCGTGATTACCAATCAAATGATGACCTTTTGTGCACCTTGGCTTCAGTACAGTCCCCTTGTTCCCCCAGCTGTAAATGGGTACCTGCCTTTTTAGGTCAGGGAAGGTAAAGCAGCGAGGGAGAGGGCGTCGCTCTCAATATGCTGGCCCCTAGAGAAGCTGGGGTCTCTGATGCCGCACTCCCCAACGACCGCATAGGTTATAGGATACCTTGATCTTTTTATTAGGTATTCATAGAACGCCCTAGAAATCCTGTTCTTATACTATATTTTATGCAACTGGGCAGTGCTGCGTGAGTGTGTGTGTTTGTGTGTGTGTGTTTGCGCGCAAGCACGCATTTGTGTGTGTGTGTGTGTGTGTGTGTGTGTGTGTCTGGACTCGTGCGCATGCACGCGCGCACGTATATGTGTGTGTTTGTTCCTTTTCTCACTCAAAAATGTTGGTTGAAACCTGTTGAGATGTGTGCAGATGAACTCCATCCAATGCGTTTGCTTTCGAAATATATCTACACAATTATATGTGTGATAAACATGCTAGATCATTGAAGAAAACAAAACAGGCAAAAGCTGTGTCCTGTTTTCCCCATGTGGCGTTTCTGATGTCAACGAAAGAAAGACTTCCCCTGTGTGTTCTATTCCACTGATTTTATGTTTGAGTTTGGTTTGGTTTTGAATTCTGAATCTCACTGCAGCATTACCATGCATGTATGTGCACTTTCCTTGCACAACAATGGACTTGTATAAGAACTCCCCTACTTGTACTACTACTTCTACTACTTCTACCACAGTTTACTGAAAGTAAACGAATGATAACACCACTGGTGGTGTGTGTTTATTTGTTTGGTGTGTGTATGTGGGGGGGGGGGGGAGGGTGTATGCGTGCGTGCGCGTGTGTGTGTGTATGCGTCTGTGTGTGTGCATTTGTGTGTGTGAGTGTGTGTGTGTGGTGTGTGTGTATGCGTGTGATCTTCAGTTTAACGTCTATTCACATTTAGTGATTTTAGACGAGAAAAGGTAATATAAACAAGAGAATGCAAACAATAAAAGAAAAATGTCAGATAACAGTACTTAATAAAAACTAACTTTAACATACTACTAAAACTGAATTATCGAACTTATTATCAATCCTAACACAATGTCCAACAGTAACGATGGTTCAGACAAAATCTGATCCAGTGACAAACTTGGTACAGCAGGTAAAAATGCTTTTAAATGCCCACAATAAAAAATTAACATGACTATTGGTAATCTTCTCCCCACAAATACAGTTTACATCTTTCACGTATTTTGTCCTGAAAGCATTTAGTTTAAATCTGTACATAAGGGATAACATATTTCTACAATTATATCAACCACGGACTTTGTTTGAAATGAAAGCATTTCGAAAATCTATGAAATTGTTTGTACAGCCATTATAAAGACAATAACCAGAATCATATGTTTTCTTTCTGAAGTGCTTCCAGCAAGCGTTTTGTAGCAAGCTGTATCCCTCATGCAGAGATAAGGCAACGTTTATTTCACAAGAACTAGTTTTTATTTCACCCTCCATATTTTGCAAGACTGTCAACCTTTTCATTAAAAAAGATACCAGTGTGTGAGGGAACCCAACATAAAGTAACAGTACTACCTCTTAAAATCAAAAGTGTACCAGATGCCTGATTTCAATGATTAAGTCTTTTCTTACTTTAAAGGTAGAATTTTTCAAAGCATGTAAAACCGATTTGAAATCAACACACAAAAGTATGTTAAATATGTCTTTAGGGAAGTCAAGTACATAGTAAAGTGCCAACACTATAGCAGTTAGCTCAGCTGTAAATAATAATAATAATAATAATGTATGGAATTTATATAGCGCTGAATCTTGTAAAGCAACAAATCAAAGCGCTCAGATTTGAATTCGGCTGCTCTCCCCGGGGAGGGCGGGAGAACGCGTCGCCACTTAGCGCTGCGCCACCCTTTCACCCTTTTTTTTTTTTTTCTGCAGCTGTATTTGTTTCCCTATCAGAGTGGCTTTTTTCTAAGAATTTTGCCAGGGACAACTCTCTTGTTGCCATGGGAATTTTTTACGTGCGCTAAATAATTACGTGTAACACACGGGACCTCGGTTTATCGTCTCATCCGAAAGACTAGCGCCCAGACCACCACTCATGGTCTAATGGATGGGGGAAAAATTTCCGGTCCAAACGGGGTACGAACCGCCGCACACTTCAGACCCGGACTTTTCGCTTTCTAGACAGGCGCGTTACCTCTAGACCACCGATCCGATTGATTTATTTTTGTTCAGGTTACCAGATTGTTCTACTTTTAATGATGGAATAATGAAAGCCACATCAGCCTCATTAGTATTTAAAACGGACCCATCAGTATAGATTTTGAGATGATCAGGATAAGTAGTTTGAATATGTTCTTTTACTAGCGATGTAAGAATGTTAACATTTTCAGCTTTTCTATCAGAAGAATGATTAATGTCAAAATGAGCTTTAAAAAGTTCCCAAGGTGGGTAGGGAGCTGACTGTACTGATTTTGCTATTTCATTTGAAATAGCGTGTGTGGGTGTGTTTTATCTTCACACATCACTTTCAATTTCCATAATGAAAATGGAAACTTTTTTTTAATCTTGACACTGGAACTCCTGGTCAAAATCGAGGTGTCAACAGTGGTTCACTAATTGCTGCAGCGTTGTTATAACTCCTGCAAAAACCAACACAATTATAAGATGTTGTAACTATAGCAATGGGGTCGATCCCCTATTAACCATCTCAACACTTCTCATACTAGTAAACCAAGCAACACATTTCATCCGTAAGTGAAATAATAACAAAATAAATAATAATACTTCCAAAAATAGGGGGGAAGATCGGAAACAAACGACCACAAAATGTACATTAATGAATGGATGTGGCGATACCGTTAAGACACTGTAGGGCTTATCATTATACCAACACAACCAATGCCCTGCAAGACATAAACCAATAAAAACTGGGTCATTGTGTATAATACAATAACATCACCAAGCTGTAAGTGAGGCTATAACAGTCTTAAGCACACCAGTCAACAATATGTAGTATAATTAAAGCATATATGTTTATATGAAACCGAAGAATGAACAAATCGCAAACGAATATAGTTATGAACTTGTATTCCCAGAAAATAAAACGTAATGATATCACACACAAAAATATATATGCAACCAATTAAAAAAACCACCTGACAGCAAGACACCCTCCATAATTCAGAAGTGTCTATTGCTGCCCTAAGAATAACTAGATATTCTTGTGGCCTACCACCACTGCCAGCAAAAAGATGAAAATAGAAAGAGAAAAGTATTTGAATAATAGTTGTGAAAAAGAGGTATATAGGCCAAAATATGCAGCTAGCATATATGTGTGCCTTATGTTTTGGGATTTTTTTTTTAGAGAGAAAGGATGCAAGGGAGATCACACAAGTCTGTTCCCAGCCACTGGGTCTGTCTCAGCTGGGTAACAATGATAACACAAACATTGCCAGACACTATAAGTGCTGACTGACACAGGCAGTAGAAGTTGAAGATGAATGGCCTTTACTTGGATCTCAGAAGAAATGCTATTCCCCACTTGACCAATCATACAACCAGTTACAACTTTATTCTCATCATAAAAAAATCCCCACATAAAAACTTGGGGAGGGCAGGGGGGGGGGGGGGGGGGGGTGGAAACAAGTGCAGGCAATCAGTTACAACTTTATTCTCATCATTAAAAAAAAATTCCCCACATAAAAACTTGGGAGGGGAGCAGGGGGGGACAAGGGCAGCAATCATTTACAACTTTATTATCATCATGAAAATCATTCCCCACATAAAAACTTGGGGGTGGGGGGAGAAACAAATGCAGGCAATCATTTACAACTTTGTTCTTATCATAAATATGATTCCCCACTTAAAAACGAACACAGGTAGACAAAGATGTACAAAGAATCCCATGAGGATGCTGAATCCCAGATGAAGGTCTTGACAGGCTGGTGTACAGTAGTACATGTGACTGCAGCTGGAAGATAGGACATCCAGAGGTGTACCATTCCCTGGTATCCTGGTGAAGGCAAGACTAACCAAAGGATGCACGTCAACAATCAAGCGTACAGCTGATGCCCAAAGAAGATCCTTCTGTAACCAGCTTCACAATCCAAACCAGGAGACTACCTCACAACAGGTATCCAGTTACAATCACAAGTGTCACCACGGTAGCTTGGGGGGGGGGGAGTGACAGTTCCACCAACTGTCACTCCACCCACAACAACAAGGTAAACTAACATCTTGTCAGTAAGACCAACAAGGGAAACAGCAGAATCATAGATGACATATATCTCACCTATACCCCAAGATGTCAGTAAGACCAACAAGGGAAACAGCAGAATCACAGATGACATAGATCTCACCTATACCCCAAGACTATGTTTCTGTTGTCCTAAAGGTTTATGTCTTCTTTACTTAATATTTCTGCTGTCCCAAAGGTTCATATCTTCTTTCATCATCATCATCATCAGTCCCGTGACCTTGGCGGTCGTGGAGGAGACACGAAAGACGATGCTGTGGTAAGCCTCCTCCATCCATCTCCGTTCTCGGCTCTGCGCAGTAGTGCCGAGTCATTCATCCTGGTCCATTCTCTGTTGTTGTCCATCCATGACTTGTTCTGTCTTCCCCTCTTTCTGCCACCTTTGAGTGTTCCCTGCAGTACTGTTTTTGGCAGAGTGTTGTGGAAGGTGACGTGGCCGAACCATGTCAGCTTTTTCTTCTTGACGATGGTGAGAAGGGGCTCCTGTGGACCTGCCAGCCGTGTTATTTGGCTCTTGACAAATTCATTGGTCTTTCGTTCTCTCCAGGATATGCCCAGCAGTTTTCTATGGCATTTTGTTTCAAATGACTGGATTCGCTTTGCTGTTTCAGCAGTCAATGTCCAGGTTCACTTCTGTACAGCAGGATAGTCTGAATTAGGGCTTTGTAGAGCTTTAGTTTGATTGGGAAACTGATCTCTTTACTTTTCCATATGGTGGTGAGTTTTGTCATGGATGATGTTGCCATGGCTAGTCTGACTTTGATTTCTGTCGTCGATTGCCCGTCCTTTGTGAGTGTAGCGCCAAGGTATTTAAAAGCGTCTACCACCTCCAGTTGCTGGCCGTTCATGTAAATTTTAGCAGTGGTGTTGCTCGTGCTGTTCACAAGTACTTTACTTTTCTCCGAGCTCACCTCCATCCCATATGATCAAGCTCTGTACTCAAGTCTGGTCGTAAGATCTTGCAGCTCTGTGTTACTTCCGCCCATGAGGTCAATGTCATCGGCAAACCGCAAGTTTTGAGGGGTCTGCCGCCAATGGAGATGGTAGAGTGGAAGTCATGGAGGGTCTCTCTTATAATGTTTACCAAGAACAGATTGAACAGGACTGGAGATAACAGGCATCCTTGTCGGACTCCAACTGTGGTTTTGAAGTAGTCTCCATCCTGATTGTTCAGAAGGACTGCACTGCTTGCGGTGTTGTATAGTGCTTGAATGGTTTGCACTAGTCCTTCTTCAATGCCAAACATTCTGAGGACCTGCCACAGGCCTTCGTGCCATACTCTGTCGAAAGCCTTCTTGAGGTCTATGAAGTTGTGGAACAGGTCTCTCTGATGTTGAATATGTTTTTCCATCAGGATGTGGCAGTTAAAAATCTGTTTGATTGTGCTCCTGCCTGCCCTGAACCCAGCTTGTTCCTCTGCAAGATGTTCTTTTGCCTCCTTCTTGAGTCGATGCAAAATAACTTTGAGCATGATCTTGCTTGCTTGGCTGATGAGGCTGATTGTTCTATAGTTTTGGCATTGGCGTAAATTCCCCTTCTTGGGCAGGGGTATGATGAGTGATTGTGTCCATTCTGTTGGCCACTGTTTTTTCTCCCAAATCTTCGGACAGATAGCTGTAACATGTGTGATGACTGTTTCGCCACCATGCTTGAGCAGCTCTGCTGGTATGTTGTCTGCTCCTGGGGACTTTCCTACTGGTAATCTGCGGATGGCTTCTTCCACTTCTTCCCCCAGTATAGGTAATGGCGAAGGTGCTCTTGATGTTGCTGCTTCCTCTTCTATTATGCTCTTGTCAGGTTGGATTGAGTTGTTGTATAGTTCTTGACAATACTCATATCACCTGTTCAATGCAGCTGAGCTTTCTGTGAGGAGCTCTCCGGAGCTGTCTTCAATGACTGATGATTTGGTTTGAAGTGGTTTTGTGAATTTCTTCGGGGTGTCGTATGCCTTTTTACTGTTGCCCACTTTCATGCTTTTTTCGATCTCATCACATTGATCACTGATCCACTTCTCTCTGACCTTTAACATTGACTTCTTTACAAGATTGTTGGCCTCCCGGTATTCTTTAGGGTTGGAAGACCTGGTTGGTTTCAGTGCTCTTCTTGTATCGCAGAGGTCCAATATGTCATATAGCTGGTGTTTATTCCTCTGACGACCGAGTACCTCCTCTGTGTTTCTCGGACTGCCTCATTAAAGTTGTTGGTGAGGTCATTGATGTCATTGTCCAGGAGAGTTAATGCCGCAAAACGTCCGCCAAGCTTAGCTTGGAAGATCTCCTCGACATCTGGATCTTTCAGGTTGCCCACGTCAAATTTGATACGTGGGTTTGCAGGCTGTTTGTTTTTCTTCAGTTTCATTTTGAATACCAGCAGCACAAGGTCGTGGTCGCTGCCTATGTCAGCTCCAGGGTAGGTTCTTGTTCTGGCTCTGTTGATGCTGGATTTGAAGCGCCGTGGTGTTAAGATAAAATCTATTTGGTTATGGATCTTGCCGTTTGGCGCATGCCAGGTTGTCCTCCTTGACTGCTTGTGGGGATAGAGGGTATTGGCAATGGTAAGTCTGTGGATGCAGGCAAACTCCAGCAGACGTTGTCCCCTGTCGTTCGTCTCTCCAGTTCTTCTTTACTTAATGTTTCTGCTGTCCTAAATGTTTATGTCTTCTTTACTGAATGTTTCTGCTGTCCTAAAGGGTTATGTCTTCTTTATTTAATGTGTCTGCTGCTTTAAAGGTTTATGTTTTTTTACTTAATGTGTCTGCTGTCCTTTAGGTTTATGTCTTCTTTACTAATGTTTCTGCTGTCCTTTAGGTTTATGTCTTCTTTACTCATGTTTCTGCTGTCTTAAAAGTTCATGTCTTCTTTACTTAATGTTCCTGCTGTCCCAAAGGTTCATGGACTACTAACAACGAAGTCCTACAAATCATTACCCAACAAGTAAAGCCCTACGAAACCCTGCTGACCACAGTCAAAAAAAGTAAGCTCAGATGGTACGGAAATGTGACTAGATCAGATGGGCTGTCTAAAACCATACTGCAAGGAACAGTGCAGGGGAAGAGAAGGCGAGGCAGACAGAGGAAGAAATGGGCCGACAACATCACTGAATGGACAGGGAAGAGCTTCTCCACAACCCAGGCACTTGCACACAACCACCGCAAATGGAGCTTGCTGGGATACGTTCGTCAATGCAGTGCCCCTATGACCCGGAGGGGGTTATGGGAGCAGATGATATGAGGAAGGTTAATGTCTTTTTTACTAAATGTTTCTGCTGTCTCAAAGGTTCATGTCTTCTTTACTCAATGTTTCTGCTGTCCTAAAGGGTCTTGTCTTCTTTTCTTAATGTTTCTCTGTCCTAAAGTTTCATGTGTTCTTTACTCAATCGTTCTGCTGTTTTCAAGGTTCATGTCTTCTTTACGCAATGTTTCTGCTGTCCTAAAGGTTTAAATCTTCCTTACTTAAAGGTTCATGTCTCTTTTACTCAATGTTTCTGTTGTCCTGAAGGCTCATGTCTTCTTTACTGAATGTTTCTGCTGTCCTAAAGGTTTGATTATTCTTCACTTTATGTTTCTACTGTCCTGAAGGTTTAAGATTTCCTTACTTAATGTTTCTGCTGCCCACCTTGTCCTGAAGGTTTAAGTCTTCTCTACAGACTTTCAGATGTGGAGATTTCTCTTCTTTTTTTTTGCTTATTTTTTAGGGGGAGGGCTTCTTCTCTAAAGATTATAATGGTTCCCATAATTTCCTTAAGATCTGAGCTTATTCTTTTCCTAAGACGTTCTGTGTCCTTCTTCTCATCCACTCCATGCAAATATTCCCCTCCTACTCCCTTCAACCCTCCCTCTTCTCTTGCCTCCATTGTACTCTGTCTCTCTCTCTCTCTCTCTCTCTCTCTCTCGGGCGCACCTCTCTCTTCTCTCTCTCTCTCTCTCTCTCTCTCTCTCTCTCTCTCTTTCTCTCTCTCTCTGATCATATAATTTATATTCTTTATATCACTTTGTGCGCGGACTGGACTTTAAAAAAAAGCACACAGGTTCTTATTCGTTATCTTCGAAATAAAAGAATGTGATTTTGATTTGATATGATTTGATTCGCTCTCTCTCGCCCCTCTCTCTCTCTCTCTCTCTCTCTCTCTCTCTCTCTCTCTCTCTCTCTCTCCTCTCTCTCTCTCTCTCTCTCTCTCTCTCTCTCTCTCTCTCTCTCTTTGATGAAAGTTGTGCATATGTTGGATACACAGGAGAAAGCACTGGATTGATTATTTTCTTTCATCTGTTGAACTTTTTTCTTCAATTCAAATATTATCCTTAGTTGTTGAAAACTTCATAGAGTCTGATCATTTACCCGTTGTTGTAAAGATAAAGACAACTGGAGACGGCAATTTCTGTCCTGATAACAGAAAAGTAAATGAAAATGCTGTGTTTGAGAAGTTTATCTGGAATGAGGCACAAGAAAAATGAATTTAAGGAATCGTGGGAGAGCACATATGTTCAACAACGATTAAGAATGGCCATAAATAACTTAGATGAGGACGTAGATAAAGCTTTAGATATATTTGTAAAATGTATAAAGGAGTCTAGTGAATGTATGCTCAAAAGATGTTGTATTCATAGGACTAAAAGATCAGAGTGGTTTGACAGTGAATGTGAAAAAACAAAAAAAGAATATAGGAAAAAACTAAAATGTTTTAGAGCAATTCGAAAAGAAGTAGATAGGAAAATATATGTTACAGCAAGAAAACAATACAGACATCTGCTGAAAACCAAAAGTCAAACTTTTAGAAAGCATTAATGGGTCATACTTTTGGAATGAGCTAAGGAAAATGGGTTGCACAAACAAGAAAAAGGTAGTAAATAATATTAGTACCGATGAATGGTTTAACCCTTTCAAAACTGTTTTCCAAGGTAATAATGAAGAACTTGAAAGGGATTACGGTATCGAACTTGTACCTTCAGGGGAAATATATCATACATTGAATACAGAAATATTAGAAGGAGAAGTTGTTCAGGCAATAGGTAAACGTAAAAAGGGTAAAGCTAGTGGGATAGATGACATTTTAGCTGAAATGTTAGACTGGTGATAGTAATATTGTAATGTTTCTAACAAAATTATTTAATTTTTTTTTCAACAAGGTATTTACCCAGAGGAATGATCACAAGCCGTAATTATACCATTGCATAAAAAAGGAAACCTAAATGATGTAGATAACCACAGAGGAATATCTCTCTTAAGTATTATATCCAAATGCTATACTTCAATACTTAATACACGACTATACACTTGGTTAGAGAGCAACAACTTTATTTCAGAATGTCAAGCAGGATTTCGAAGAAAATATTCAACAGTTGATCAAATATTTACACTATATGCAGTTATTCAGAGCCACATAAACAAAAAAAGGAAGAAAACTCTATGTTTCTTTTGTAGATTTCAGAAAAGCTTTTGATTCTGTTCAGCATAACAAACTCATGCAGTGCATTCAAGATCAAGGTGTACAGGGTAAATTATTTGCTGCACTACAAGCTATGTACAAGTCAATAAAATAATGCGTTCGAGCAAATTTTGAATTAACCGAAATGTTTGATTGACCCATTGGGGTAAGGCAAGGCTGTGTTCTTAGCCCCACACTGTTTTCACTATGAAAGGGGTAAACATGGGGTACAGTTATTTCCAGATATTATAGAATTATCCATCTTGTTATTTGCAGATGATGTGGCACTGATATCAACAACACCAAGTGGTCTTCAGAATCAGTTACATGTTGTAAAAACTTGCTGTAATAAAATAAAGTTAGATGTAGACATAGATAAAACAAAAGTTACGGTATTTAGAAAAGGGGGCTTTTGGGGTAACATGAGAAGTGGTTTTATGATGGTCAGAGGTTAGAGGTAGTAAACAGTTATTGCTAGTTAGGGCTCTGGTTCACAACTATGATCAGTTCGAAAAATGATACACAGCATCTAGTAACAAAAGGGAAAAAGGCAGAAGTTCAGCTAATAGAGTTTTTTGGAAATATAAAGAGATGACAGTAAATACTTTTTTCAACATTTTTTATACAAAAATGCAGCCAATATTGCTATATGCTGCTGAAGTATGGGGAATAAACCAGTTAGAACATATTGAAAAAGTCCACATGATGGCATTCAAAAGGTTTTTAGGTGTACCAACCAAAACAGCAAACAAAAGGATATATGGTGATTTGTGTAGATATCATCTCTATGTAAATTCATACACTGCCTGCATAAGATATTGGTTTAAAATATTACAAATGAATAATGAACGGTTACCATATAAGGCGTATCAAATGCTGTTGCAGCTAGACGATTCCGGAAAACAGTGCTGGGTTTCGAAAATAAGAGAAATCTTATGCTTAACTGGATTTAACACTGTTTGGTTGCAGCGGGGTGTTGGGGATGTGAAAAAGTTTCTAAGCATATTTAAACAGAGGCTCATCGATATGTTTATTCAAGAATGGTCAGGAACTATAAGAGATTGTGATAGATATCAACCATATAGATCATTTAAGACTATATTCGAAAAAGTAAGTTGTGTTCTAGATATGGAAAGTTATTGTTTTCATGTTGCTATTATGCAGTCATGGTTTAATATACTCCCACTGAATAACAATGTACATCGCAATAGTGAATCTGTTCATGGTAAATTCTGTCCATTTTGCAAAAATCTGATCAAAAATGAAAAACATTGTGTATTATTTTGTGCTATGTATGAAGATTTAAGGGTCAAAGTTGTTAAAGAGTCAAAAGAACTTCCTCTGCACGTGTTACTTAGAGCCACTGATCCTATCCACATATACAATTTATCTAAATATGTGTTTCCTGCAAGCAATAGGCGGAAGAAAATACTTTAAGTCTACAAGGTAACCAATCCTATGATGTAGTCTGTTAAATCATTTAAACATGTTCACATTTGTTTATATCGCCTATTATCAAGAATTCGTGGGATAACATGATCATGATTTCCTGTACCTCCCCCTTTTATAATAATGTCTATGACTCTGGTCATTTCAGTATATGTGAAATGTAAACTGTGATTTGACAACTATCCTTACAATTTGAACCGTAGTAGGTATGAGATGTATATGATTTTCAGGTAACCAATGGTTGTAGAATATAGACAGGTGCTGCTAAATAAGATATTTTCCTATTTTCTTTCCTATATTGTATTGTGGCCTAGAACCAATGTGCAATTAAATCATTTCAGAGTTTCAGAGAGAGTTTCTCTCGCGCTCTCTCTCTCTCTCTCTCTCTCCTCTCTCTCTCTCTCTTCTCTCTCTCTCTCTCTCTCTCTCTCTCTCTCTCTCTCTCTCTCTCTCTCTCTTCATCTATCTCTCGCTCTCTCTCTCTCTCTCTTCTCTCTCTCTCTCTCTCTCTCTATCATCTCTCTCTCTCCTCTCTCTCTCTCTCTCCTCTCTCTCTCTCTCTCTCTCTCTTCTCTCTCTCTTTTTCAAACACTTTGTTGAAAGGCTGCTGCGATATGATATACTCAATATGGATGATTTTTCTTAGATAGCATCTTCACTCTATGATTGGGTTATGGCTGATTTAAGGTTTATAATTATGTAATTTTCTTCTGTATTCAGTCATAAATTGTTACTGACATCATCTTTTTGTATGAGTTGGCTATGTATATTTGTGCGTATTTCTTCTTTAACCAGTCATTATTCATTATTTGTTTGTGCATTTGCTTTGCCAGTGATATGAATGAACTTACTGTTCCATCCTGAGCCCAACAAATGTATTGTGGTCCAAGGCCTATGTATATTAAATCATTTCAGAGTTCAGAGTTCAGAGTTCTCTCTCCCTTACACTTTCAGGTCAGTGACCTTACTTCCTGGTGTGCCTGGTTCTTTCTTACCCATCACTCTTTTTACTTCCGGTGTGTCACATCGGGATTTTTATTGCAGGATAGTCCTTTTGATAACATATGAAGGAAGTTGGCAGGATGGTTAAGACGTTTGCCTTCCAACAAGTAAACCGTGAGGTTCTGGGTTCAATTCCCAGGCTTGCCCTTTCTTCCCAGTTTGACAAAAAAATCGAACTGAATGTCAAAGTCCTTTGGATGAGACTATAAACCAAGGCCCCATGTGCGAACGCATGCAGAACATCTTGTGCACACGTTAAATCCTGTTCCCCTGTTCCCAAGAGTAGGCCATTGTGTGCCAGTGGAAACAGATGACAAAATTTCAAAAACCGCATACACACGCATAAATTTTTCAAAAAGTCATCTGAGCGCTTTGATTCTTTGCTTTACAAGATTCAGGGCTATATAAATTCAATACATTATTATTATTATTATTATTATTATTATTATTATTATTATTATTATTATTATTATTATTATATGTTCTCTCCTCTTTAAATCCATAAAATGTGACGTCATAAGCGGTATCTAATTTGGTATTTTCTTAAGTCAGTAAAAACGTATATTTTGCCCTTTTACCTGAAGAAAACAAAAAGGTTGCAGACACAAACTCGACATTGTTGTGTGTGTGCGTACGCGCGGTGTGTGTGTTGTGTGTGAGTGTGTGTGTGTGTGTGTGTGTGTGTATTGTTGTGTGTGTGTGTGTGTTGTGTTGTGTGTGTGTGTGTGTGTGTGGTGGTGTGTGTGTGTTTTGTGTGTTTGTGTGTGCTTTTTATTTTAATTTTATTTACTTTATTTCTCTATTCTTTTCTATCGAGGATGATGGAATAAACACTCGTATGTGTGTGGTGTGTGTGTGTGTGGTGTGTGTGTGTGTGTGTGTGTGTGTGTGTGTGTTGTGTGTGTGTGTGTGTGTGTGTGCGTGCGTGCGTGTGTCCGTGTGTGTGTAGGTTTTTCGTTTGTTGTTATGTGGGGGGGTGTGTTTGTTGTTGTTATGTCGGTTCTAGGGGTTGTGTTGTTTTTTTTGGGGGTTTTTTTGGAGGGGGGTTGGGGGGTGAAGGTGTTTTGTTATTATTGGTTGAAACCCACGTAGCAATTAGCTGTTTTGATGGAAGAAGAAAATGTGAATACTATAGTTGACATCATACCAAACAGGATTTCAGAAGGATTTTTGTTGTTGTTGTTGTGGTTGTTGTGCTGCACCCTAAACACTTTTGTGATCAATCAGAACATAAAATGTGTCACATATATCACTCTTGAGAATCCCATTTTATCTTATATCAATTTCATTTTATTCTTGTTTTTTCGAGGATGATGGAATAAACTAGTGCTTTTTTACATCCAGTTCCCATGTGTATGTGGCATTATAAACGCTGCCATCAGTTCCCACCGGCACACGAAAATCAGAACATGTACGCAAGACCATGAATACACACTGGATGACATTGTTGTATGTACATTAAATGGTAAAGGTGTCCCATAACCTATGTGGTCGTAAGGGGGAGAGGCATCATAATAATAATAATAATAATAATATATGGAATTTATATAGCGCTGAATCTTGCAAAACGAAGGAATCAAGCGCTTGCACTCAAATCATTTAGGCCCATGCAACTTCCTCAAATATAATAAATAAGATATTTCAAATTGTTGCAGCCTATGTGCACACAGCACACACACACAACACACACACACACACACACACACACACACACACACACACACACACACACACACATACCTGCGAACCCACTTAGGAGATGAATGATGCTGTTGAAAAGTAGAGACCTTTCATTCTCAAAGAATCTTTTGACGTTTGCAAAATCACCCTCAACCTACCCGGCCACTCTGTTACTTTCTGCTGCCTTTAGGGCTTACCTCCCAGCCATAAGAACAACCTGACCTCTGTTTTTCATCAAGAATTCCAGTCACTCCTCGACCATTACAGCCTCTCTCCCATTAACTCAATGGAGTCGCAGTGAAATGGATCCCGCCATTTTGTGGTGTCATGTGATTTGGGCTTTATTTGAAAAATTCAGCAGACTTCACTCACTCACTCATCCCTTGGTCGGGACAACCGTTGAGGTACCCGCATGGACGCTGCAAGTGGACCGCCAAATGGTTCTATCCTGGGCTGTTTTCAGGAGGCTTGGTACAGTGAGGCCGGTCCACTCCTTGATGTTGGATATCCAGCTTTTGCGTGGTCGTCCCTGCCTCCTTGCTCCTTCCACCATTCCCTGCAGGACTGTCTTTGACAGGCTGTTATGCCTTGTTGTGTGGCCAAACCACTTCAGTTTCCTCCGTTTGACTGTATCTAGCAATGGTTCTTGTTTGCCAGCCAGTGCCTCGATCTGCTGCTAGACGTAGTCATTGGTTTTGCGGTCTCTGTAGGTGATGTTCAGGATCCGCCTGAGGCACTTCATCTCAAAGGCTTGAATGCGACGTTCTAAATCGGCAGTAAGTGTCCATGCGTCACAGCTGTACAAGGCAATGGATGTGACGAGTGCCTTGTAGAGTCTGACCTTAGTGTGGGTTCTGATGTTGTGGTTTATCCACACTTTCGCCAGCTTAGTCATGGAGGAGAGTGCCACAGCAAGTCTGATCTTCACCTCTTGTGTGCTCGTGCCTTCTTTGGTGATGACTGCTCCAAGGTACTTGAAAGTTTCCACCTCCTCTAGTGTCTCGCCACTCATCTTGATGCTGGTGGGAGTGGTCGGTGTGGTACTGTTCACTAGGATCTTGCTCTTTTCTGTGCTGATCTCCATACCGTGGGCATTGGCTGATGTTTCCAGTCTGGTGGTGAGATCCTGGAGTTCTTCTTCACTGCGGCCCATGAGATCAATATCGTCTGCGAAGTCCGGAAGAACTCCCCGATTTCTCCACCCATGAGGACTGCACTGTGGAAGCTGTCATACAGCGCCTGGATGACTTGAATCAGGTCCTCGTCGAAGCTATAGTCTCTCAAAACGGCCTACTGTCCCTGGCCATTGGTCATAAGCGTCAGGTCCGATCTTGGCATTCCAGTCGCCCTGGATCACGAGAAAGTCCTTCTTTGGAGTTGATTTGATGGCGCTCTCCAAATCTTCGTAGAAACACTCGATTGCTTCATAATCGTAGTCTGATGTTGGTGCATAGACTTGTATGATGGTCATGTTGTGTGGTTTTGCTGCGACACACATGGAGATCAGTCTGCTTGAAATTGGGGACTTACCCAACATAATAATGATATACACACTATAATCATTGAAAAGTTTATGTCTACTTTTGAGATTGTTTTACAGTTTTTCAATATTTGACTGTATTTTATTTTTTACAATCTTTCAAAATATGTCACTGAATGCTGAAAAATTTAAAAGTTTTGAAAATTAGGGCTGTGTATCTTACATGGTTTGAACTGTTCATTAAGTAGTTCCCTTGAAGCAATGTGAGGATTTTTCACCAAAGTGAGGTTCCCTGAAGCTGGCTGAATCCATCTGATGTCACATTTTGTACAACAGATTTTTTTTAAAGAATCATAACACTGGAGAGCCTTGTTTTTTCCTTCCTTTTTTCATATACTCCCTCCTGCCTGTGTTTTCCCAGTACTTTTTTTGTTATTTAAATTATTATTCGAGCCCTTTGATTTTGTTGCTTACTAGATTTCAGCGCTATTTATTATTTTATTTTATATTATTAATATTATTATTAATATTATTATTATTTTTAGTTGTGATGGGGAGGATTATGTTGTTGTTGTTATCAGCATTTTGTTTCATCTGTATTATTGAATTTATCTGTCTGATTATTTATGTGTGATTAGTATTGAATATAATTGTATTTTAAATGTTGAAAAGTACTACTTTAAAAACATGAGCGCATAAGAATAATTGTTCATTGATGTTGATAGGAGAGGAGGGATATAATTGTGGGACAGTATTATTCATGCAATTTGGTCTGGATGCTTGTTTTTTTCTTTTTGTTTTTTTTTTTTTGTTGGGAATTTTATTTTTTTTTTTTTTGATGTTTTTTTGTATTGTTTTCTTTTTTTTTTTTTTTTTTTTTTGGGGGGGGGTCACGACTTTTTATGTGTTGGTTGTCATTTATTACAAAATATGCAAATAAAACGGATAATATTGTAACCTGATATATTTTGTTTGATATGTTACTTTCTTATCTCTCCTAATCCAAATCTAAGTGAATACAAATTGCACGTGAATGTACTTGAGTATGTGTTTGAATGTGTGTGAATGTGTGTGTTGTGTTGGGTTGTGTTAAATTGCGTTGCGTTGCGTATGCGTGTGTGTGCGCGCGCGTGTATGTGTGTTCGAGTTATGCAGTGTACTTTACTGTTAGGGGGGTCTGTTTTATAATAGATGCGTTCTTTTGCTCTTTGATTTTTTTTTGTCGCTGTCATGTGAGTGGTGCGTGCTGTGTGCGTTTGTGTGCGTGTTTTCTTTCTTTTATATCTTGTTTTATTTTTTTATGAGTTAGTCTTATTTATTCGGTTACGTACTTCCTGTCGTTAAGATAATATTGATGAGTTTTTTGTTCTAATAACTTGTTATGAATCATCGTTTGTATGAGTTGTCTATGTCTATTTTGTGCGTATTATTTCTTCTTTAACAGTATTATTCAATATTTGTTTGTGCCATTTGCTTTGCCTGTGATATGAATGAGAAATTACTGTACATCCTGAGCCCAACACAATGTATTGTGGTCCAAGGCCTATGTATTTAAATCATTTCAAGGAGTTCAGAGTTCAGAGTTCTCTCTCCCTTACACTTTTCAGGTCAGTGAACATACTTCCTGGTGTGCACCGGTTCTTTCTTACCATCCTTTTTTTACTTCCGTGTGTAATCGGGATTTTTATTGCAGGTAGTCTTTTGATAACATATGAGGCCGGAGTTGGCAGGATGGTTAAGACGTTTTGCCTTCCAACAAGTAAAACCGTGAAGGGTTCTGCGGCGGGTCACTTCCAGGCTTGCCCATTCTTCCCCAGTTGGACAAAAATCGAACTGAATGTCAAAGTCCTTGGATGAGGATATAAACCAAGGGCCCCTGTGCGAAATCGCATGCAGAACTCTTGTGCACAGTTAAATCTGTTCCCTGTTCCAAAGAGATAGGCATAGTATGTGCCGTGGAAACAGATGAAAAATTTCAAAAACCGGATACACACGCATAACTTTTTCAAAAAGTCATCTGAGCGCTTGATCTTTGCTTTACAAGATTCAGGGGTATATAAATTCAATAATTATTATTATTATTAATTATTATTATTAATCTTATTATTCTTATTATTAATATTTATTATTCTATGTTCTTCCTCTATAAACATAAATGTGCCGTCATAAGCGGTATCTACTTTGGTATTTTTTCTTAAGTCAGTTAAAAACGTATATTTTGCCCTTTTACTGAAGAAAACAAAAGGTTGCAGACACAAACCGACACATTTGGGGTTGTGAGTGTTGGTACGCGCGCGTGTGTGTGTCTTGTGTGTGTTGTGTGTGTGTGTGTGTGTTGTGTGTGTGTGTGTGTGAGTGTGTGTGTGTGTTCTATTTTTGTTTTTGTGTGTGGGTGTGGTGTGTGTGTTGTGTGTGGTGGTTGTGTATGGGTTTGTGTGTTGTGTGTGCTTTTTATTTAATTTTATTTACTTTATTTTCTATTCTTTGCTATCGAGGTGATGGATTACACACTCGATGTGTGTTGTGTGTGTGTGTGGTGATTGTGTGTGTGTGTGTGTGTGTGTGTTGTGTGTTGTGTGTGTGTGTGTGATATTGGTGTGTTTGTGTGTGTGTTGTGTAGCGTGCTGTGGATGTGTGTGGTGTGTGTAGGTTTTTCGTTTGTAGTTATGTGGGGGGGGTGTTTGTTAGTTGTTATGGTCGGTTCTTAGGGGTTGATGTTGTTTTTTGTGGGTTTTTTTTTGGAGGGGTAGGGGGGTGTTGGAGGGGTGAAGGTGTATTGTTATTTGTTGAAAACCCACGTAGCAATTAGTGTTTTGATGGAGAAGAAAATGTGGAATACTATAGTTGGAATCATACCAAACAGGATTTTTCAGCAGGATTTTTGTTGTTGTTGTTGTGGTTGTTGTGCTGCACCCTAAACATTTGTGATCATTCCAGAACATAACATGTTGTCACATATATTAACTCTTGAGAATCTTTATTCGTTCTATCAATTTTCATTTTATTCTTGTTTTTTCGAGATGATGGAAATTAAACTAGTGCTTTTTTACCTCCAGTTCCTTGTGTATGTGGGCATTTAAACGCTAGCAATAGTTCCCCACCGGCCCCACGAAAACTCAGAAATGTAGCAAAGCATGACTAACTGGATGAATTGTTGTATGTAATTAATGGTAAAGGTTAATTAGTCCCCAAACTATTTGGGTCATAAGGGGGAGAAGGCATCATAATAATTTAATAATACTAATAATATATGGATTTATATAGCGCTGAATCTTGCAAAACGAAGGAATCAAGCGCTTGCACTCAAAACATTTAGGCCCATGCAAACTTCTTCAATATGATAAATAAGATATTTCAAATTGTTGCAGACTATGAGCCCCGCACACACACACACCCACACACCACACTACACACACCACACACACACACCACACACACCACACACACACACACCCACTACCTGCGAACCCTTAGGAGATGGGAATGATGCTGTTGAAAAAGTGGACCTTTCATTCTCAAGAATCTTTTTACGTTTGCAAATCACCCTAACCTACCCGGCATTCTGTACTTTCTGCTGCCTTTAGGGCATACCTCCCAGCATAAGAACAAACCTGACCTCGGTTTTTCATCAAGATTCCTAGCTCATTCCTCGCCATTACAGCCTCTCTCCCATTAATCAATGGAGTCGCAGTGAAATGGGATCCCGCATTTTGTGGTGTATGTGATTTGGGTTTTTGAATAAAATTCAGCAGAACTTCACGCTACTCACTCATCCCTTGGACGGGACAACCGTTGAGGTACGCATGGACGCTGCAAGTGGACGCCATATGTTCTATCCTGGGCTGTTTCAGGAGGCTTGGTACAGTGAGCCGGTCCACTCCTTGATGTTGGATATCCGGCTTTTGGTGGTCGTACCTGCCTCCTTGCTCTTCCACCATTCAGCAGGATGTCTTTGACAGGTGTTATGACCTTGTTGTGTGGCCAAACCCTTCGTTTCTCCGTTTGACTGATATCTAGCAATGGTTCTTGTTTGCAGCCAGTGCCTCGATCTGCAGCTAGACGTAGTCATTGATTTGGCGGTCTCTGTAGGTGATGTTAGGGATCCGCCTAGGATTCATCTCAAAGGCTTGACTGCGACGTTCTAAATGGCAGTAAGTGTCATGCGTCACAGCTGTACAAAGGCAATGGATGTGACGGATGTGCCTTGTAGAGGTCTGACTTTAGAGTGGGTTTCTGCTGTTGTGGGTTGATCCCACTTTAGCCAGCTTAGCATGGAGGAGAGTGCCACAGCAAGTCTGATCTTCACCTCTTGTGTGCTCGTGCCTTCTTTGTGATGACTGCTCCAGGTACTTTGACAGTTTCCCACCTCTCTAGTGTCTCGCCACTCATCTTGATGCTGGTGGGTGGTCGTGTGTACTGTTCACTAGGATCTTGCTCTTTTCTGTGCTGATTCCCTACCGTGGGCAATTGGCTGATGTTTCCAGTTCTGGTGGTGAGATTGGAGTTCTTCTTCACTGCGGCCCATGAGGATCACTCTCGTCTGCGCAGTCCGGAAGAATCCGATTTCTCCACCCATGAGGATGGCACTGTGGAAGCTGTCATACAGCGCTGTGATGACTTGAATCAGGTCCTCGTCGAAGCTTAGTCTCTCAAAACGGCTAATGTTCCCTGGCCATTGGTATAAGCGTCAGGTCGATTTGGCATTCAGTCGCCTGGGATCACGAGAAAGGTCCTTCTTTGGAGTGATTTGCTGGCGCTCTCCAATCTTAGTAGAAACACTGATTGCTTCATAATTCGTAGTCTGATGTTGGTGCATAGACTTGTATGATGTCATGTAGTGTGGTTTTGCTGCGACACACATGGAGATCAGTCTCTGCTTGAAAATAGGGGCCTTACCAACATAATAATGATATACACACTATCATCCTTGCAAGTTTTTGTTACTTATGAGATTGTTTTACAGTTTTTCAAAATTTGATGTATTTTATATTTAACCATCTTTCAAATATGTACTGAAAGCTGAAAAAATTTAAAGTTTTTGACAATTAGGGCTGTGTATCTTCATGTTTGAATGGTTCATTAAGTAGTTCCCTTGAAAGCACTGTGAGGAATTTTTCACCAAAGTTGAGGTTCTCTGAAGCTGGTGAAATCCATCTGATGTAATTTTTGTTACAAACAGATTTTTTTAAAGAATCATAACATGGGAGAGCTGAACTCCCCAATCTCATATCACTTGATGAATGTCAAACAAATTAGCTAACAGACACAAAAATAGGACGCTTATGGTCCAAGGCCGCAAACTTGAGTTTAGAAATGATTGCCTACAGGCCAGAGTACTTTTCCTTGAGTTTGAACATCACTAATGTATTTTCAAAGATGGGTTATATCTGCAATCTTAAGCTTCGGCACGTCACAGTGACGGAGAGGAGTGCCGAAGTAACCTCAATTAGTTTAAAACTACTAATTGTAGGTGACTCCACTTTCATTTCGCTACTCAATCTTTCTACAGTGCATGCATATTTCTCTTTCTCTGTCAAACTTCTCTCTCCCAATGGTAAAGAAAAACAACAGATCTGGTTATATTTAGACTGGCTGCTTACTAATGCTTATTTTATTTTTTCACCTCTTTGTCTCTGTCACAACGAATGCTTCTGATCACTCCGCCAGTCAGTTACCTTAACATCACAACAACCTTAGAGACAGCACAACTATGTTATAGGTTGCATCTTAAGGCCTAGTAGACATTCAAATTTTTCTTCACACGCTATGGAAGCTTTTCACATTCCCTCTGAACCTCCCAGACTGTTCTCCACAAAATGTTTCAGATAATCTCAGTTCGGTGTTTATCCAGATCATCGAAAAAGGAATTAGTTTAACCCGTTTTCTAATCTGGGGATCCAGTTGGACTCCTGGAAATATCAGGTATCCACTAAATAATGTCCAGTCCAAATCAAAACACATTAAAAACCCATGAAAGGCAAATACAATCTGACAGGCACTCGATAGAATATAACTATCTCACAAGAGACACAAGAAAAAGACATTTCAAATTTGTATGAACATTCCATAAAGCTTTAAAAGTCACCCACCTATACCACACGAGCGCAAACGGTGCGCAACACACGCACGGCGAAAAACACACACACCTACACAATGTAGGAATACAATGTTGGAAAAATCCGTTGATTGGAAAAGACATATAAACTTCTATTTGGTTGTGAAACCCACGTTGCGCATCACACACGCCAGCACACGTGGCCACACCCATCCCGCACCACCACAATTAGGAACACCCATGTATCAGGACTATTGACTAAGTAGACAACACACACACCACACACACACCACAATCTGACCATTGACTAGTAAAGACCTAAACTTACACACACACACACAACACACAAACACCCAACACACAACACACACCCACACACACACACACACACACACGCACTACACACCACAACACAATCTAAAAATCAATTAAGCCAAAAGTAAGATACATAAGTACTTATTTTCATGAAACACACCACCCACACACACACACACACACACACACACAACACACAACACCCACACTTGACAATCAGAAAGGTATATCACAGAATGTATAACTGGTCAGTGCTGTTTTGATTTTAGAAATCGATTGACTACTGGAACAAAAAAAATTCTTTTTCTATTTGTTTTACGGTTGGAGCACCAAAAAATGGCGTCCTGAAGGCAACAACTGAAATTCCCAAGACATAGCATGGGACAGAGGATCAGCCAAGATGGCAGCCAAGCTGCTGATCACAAAACAACTTGAGATCGCTTTATTCTTCTCAGTTTATTTTTTTTAGCCGACTCTAAACAAATTCTCCAAGGCTTATTCTTGTTTTAGCCACTAAGTGTTGTAAAACAAAATGAAAGCAAAACTTACAACACCCTATATGTAAGACTAGTATAAAAAAAAGAAAGAATATTTTTTGTAAAAATAAATTGAGTTAAGCTTTCCTTAGAAAATACATTACGTGTAGTCCGTTTTGACCAATAGGGTAGTGTTAGCATCTCAGTTTAATTTCAATCAAAATGGTCCAGATACTTGTATTCCGAATCGTTTTCAACTTCTTGACTATGTATGATCATATGCTCAGAAGTGTGACCCATCTTCTGAAATGGATAGGAAGATCTTTAGTTTTAGAAACGCTTAGCTCCAGATACGCCTCATCATACCATTTGATGAAATCAGTGAGGCCTGGAGCATGGTTTTGGACAGATCCTGATAAGAAAGACAAAAAATCACTGTCATCAGCAAATTTAACAAAGAAGGGAAATTTCATAGCTGCTTCTGCAATTCATCTGTCTTGAAGGTACAGCAGTGGCAGAGAACGAGAAAATGCAACCCTGTGGAGAACCCCTACGGGTAAATCTAACCAATGAAGATATTTTATTGGCAAAAACGGCTTAGGTCTGTTAGTCAAATATTCAAGCAGCCAATAACAAATCTACATCAAATTTTGAAAGTATTTTGTGAGCAAGAAAATGAGGCTGCATTATATTAAAAGCTGAACTAAAGTCAGCAAACAATATTCTGGCATCAGAGTCAAGTGTTTCTAAGTGGTTGTACATTTTGTTCAAAATGAACAGTTTGGCATCTCAACCGGACACCTTGTCTGTCCGGTAGGCAAACTGTAAATGGGCGACTCCGGTCAAAATCTTTCTTGCCGGGAAAAAGAACGAGAAATTTATGATCATTTCTACTGATTTCATCACAAATTCTGTGAGCGCTAGGTCTTAAATCGTTCGGCTGAGAAGGATTGGTTTCTTTGGAGAGGTATTTACATTGATAGTCTTCCAAATAAACTTGTATCTGCTATGTGTCCAGTTGAGGCTTGGAACAGGGCTGAAGATTGATGGCAAGCTTATAATTCAGAACCTTAAGGGTTCTGCCACATATTTACATCTGTATGTAGATTTGTTGATTTTTATTGCCTTGAAAGTGTCTACAAATACAGTTTCATCAACAATGATGCCTATTCTCGAAGGGTTAGATATTTGTTCAGGCCATTTTTTCATGGAAAATCATGCTTTTCGAAAGGGATAAAAATGCATTTAATAGTTGGTAGGTTGTTGTCACAGGCTCCCTGGGAAACTAATCTTCGACTATGTGGGGCTAAGCTGCCAAGTTTACTACTGACATATTTTTTATTCACTTCCATGCAACAGGAAAATTGTTCCCTGCAAATTTGTCTTATCTTATTTTGATAGTCACTCTAGTCTGTGCAACAGCAGCTTTTACTTCTTTATTCACTTGTTTCTTTTGTTCTTATGTGCCTGTGTAAAATACTACTTTCTTTTTTTGTTTAATATACATTATTTCCCTTAGCAACCTTTTTTGTCAGATATTAAACAATCGTGTATCAATCTACCTTGAGGACAACAGATTAATATCACAAGGAACAAGCAGGATCGAAAAAAAAAAAAAATCATGTGAATATCAGATAACATTTTCATATAAAGAAGGTAAGAGATGACATTTTTCTAACTAGAAAGTATCATCTAATACTGTTGTTTGTTGACTATCAGAAAGCTTTTGACTCAGATTCTTGCAGATGTCTCTTTTTTTTTAAATGTTTCGGATTTGGTATAAGAAATCTACCATAGAACAATCAAAATATGTACATAATGGGGGGCTACAGTATGTACTGGAGCACAGCATGATTTTCTTCTGAAATATCAGTTTAAAAAGGTGTACTACAAGGAAATGTACTTAATCCTGCTTTATTTAATGTATTTATAAATGATTGCCAAAGTTACATAAATGATATGGACTCACCTTCCATAAATAATGATAAAACCAATGTTATTTCATGCCTTTTATACGCTGATGAACTTGCAATTCTATCTACTACAAAGGCAGGATTACCAAAAAACAACAACAATTGAAAAACCTTAGTACGTATTGTGAAAACTGGGGACTTAATATTAGTAATAATAATAATTATCATCATCATAGTAAATTGAATTTGTATAGCGCTATATCTTGCAAAAACAAATCAAAGTGTTTGCATTCATCCTACTCTCACACATGCAACAAGTTACAATTAATAGTTTTTACAATAAAACTGAAATGTAACCACACATGTGCACACCACCACACCACACACACCACAACACACACACCCACACCACACCACATACACATCACACACTCACGTGCACGCGCACTTACACACACAGAGGATGTGTTACTTTGGCAGGGTGGTGGGGGTTTCAAGCTGTTGTAGGGTTACGGACCAGACATGATATGAAACAAGAGGGGAAACAGTCAATAGATTCGGAAATAAATGTGTATGAGACTGGATTTTTATGTTTGAAGAGTAGGCTTTTGGCGGAGGGAGAGGGGAGGTAATTCAAGATCACTGACCAGAAATAGAGAAAGAGCAATGGCCGACTGATGGATTTGGTTAAACAAGGTTATTTGTAAGCACAGGTATCTCCGCAGCAGAGCGGAGGGAACGTGGAAGGAGTGTACAGGTGAAGACATTACAGAAGAGTAGGAAGGTGCTGTTTTGTGGAGACATTTGTTAACCGGGGTTATCTGATCTTATAGTTTTTACGACTGTGACACAGGCAGCAGTGGAGAGATCGCAAGATAGGAGTCGGTGCTCAGATTTTTTTTCTTTCTGAGGACTAGATGGGCGGCAGAGTTAGTATACGTTGAAGAGAGTGGCTCGATGATGATGGCCGATCCCACCAGAAGAGCATTGCAATGATCCAGATGGTGAGAGGAATGAGAGACGTGATTAGTTGAATGTTGCATCAGTGGATAGATACTTTCCAACTGCACTAATACGCCGTACGTAAATTGATTAGTAGCATGACTGGCAGGTCTGGGTGAGACTTTTTATGCATGGAGAATGTAGTTGTTGTTAAAGACCCCTAGATATTTTACAGCAGTGGATCGAGGGACAGACGTATTGCCCGATATTCTATTGAAGCAGTTGTGATGGAAGGGATATTTTGTTTAGTGCCTACAAGCCATGCTTTCGGTTTTATCTGCATTTAACAGTAACTTGTTTTATATCGTCCATATTTGGATATTTGACGGCAGTTTATGACATATTAATCAACAGAGAAGGAACAGATTTTCAAGGAGTATCACTGCTAAGAATCTGAGAGGTCATTGCATACAAATGATGGATCATTGATGGACGAATATTTATATTTGAAAGTGGCGCCATGTAGAGAGAGGTAACAGAACAGGACCACGAACTGATCCCTGTGGGTTCCAAAAACAATTTTTTTTTTTCCAGTTTGACATGTGCTGATTGAATCTTGTTTACTGCAGTTGTTTGGACTCGGTCTGAGAGGTATGAACTAAACCAGGTGAGGGTTGTGCCTGTAATAACAAACATTTTTTTGAAGAGGGGAGAGAAGAATTGAGTGATCTATAGTGTCGAGGGCTGCAGATAAGTAAAGAAAAGTGAGGAGAGAGATTTTTCCGAGTCAGAAACTTGTAGAAGCGTGTTTACCGTGTGGTATATGGTGGTTTAATACTGTGGTTTGGGCGAATATGCAGACTGAAACGGGATGTGTGGAGATTTTGGAATGAAGATGGTGTATTGAGTGTTTCAAAACAACTGTTCAAGGACTTTAGGAGATGAACATGGAAAAAAACCAAAATTGTAACAATCCTCACACGAACCCAAGCAACTTTCAATCAAAGTAGGATAAAATATAATCCAACTATGTCCAATAAAGATACTTGTGTGTAGTATATCAAAAATTGGGAGCATTTGCTTTTGCAAGATACATTTAGCGTAAACAGGTAAATAACGGCAGTGCATTCACTTCGAGGAGTCATCAGAGGACAGAATTTTGGTTGTGATAAGACACTGGCAGCTTCTTTTGTTCATTGATTATGTAATAGCAACATAAGGTAAAAAGATTAAAAGGAGACATACCCTATAAGGGTCGTCGGGGAGCGAGGCGTCCAGAGACCTCATTCTAGGGGCCAGCATATTGAGGGCAGGCCCTATTCACCTCTCCTTTGCTGCTTTACCTTCCCTGACCTAAAGAGGGCGGTACATTTACAGCTGGGTGAATGGTTGAACTGTACTGAAGCCAAGGCGCGCAAACGGTTCATCCATCCAACTGTATCCACGCTCACGCTGCTTAACTTGGCGGGGGAAGCGAACTTGCTCCAACCACTGAGCTATCCGTCCTTTCAACATAGGAGGGCTGAATTAGGTATTCATGGGGAATGAAAATAAGGTATTCTATCTCATTAATTAGACATGTCCGATTTTTTTTTAATGTCTTTTTTTTTAAATAACCACATGAAAAAACACATATCAGATTTTGTAAATTGATTTTGAGTTTACATTTAAAATCACTGAATCTGCCAACACTACAGGATTAGGAAGATAACTGGTGGGGATTCATATCGCAAGTCGAGTTATTGGATATTGGACTCATATCTTACATGCACATCATACTATTTGCATAAAAAGATTTATAATGCTATGCTGAATCGAGGAGACACAGCTAAATCTCCTTGGATAATGTTTGTCAGAAATGTTCAAGATTCATAACTTAGGGCTCGCGCAGGTTTGGAACAACCAGTCAACACTTAGTTAAAACAAACTTAAATTTGTCTTGCACCAACAGTTACAACAGAATAATGTCAAATTCTGGGAAGAACAAAGAACTAAAACAAGCAAATTGGAATTTTATAGCAAAATTAAAAAGAATGGTTATCACCCGAACATATACGGGCTGCAGATATCGAACCCATCCCACAAACAAGCTCTTTGTAGACTGAGAGTCAGGCACATGATATAAACATCCAGCAGAGTCGATATATAGGCACCCTAAGATCAGAAAGATGATGTAGCATGTGTGGAGTTCTAGAAGATGAATTTCATGTTTTGGATGCTCGTTTGCCATTTCAGAGTCTACAAAGTCATCTACTTAGAGGAGCAATCTAACCATCTATTAATCCAACAAATAAGTTTTAATAATTTGGTTCCAAGTGACTTTGTACAGTTTGAGGAATTTCAACAACCATTTGCAAAGTACGTTTTTATTTGGATGAATCATCGATAACTTTCTTTTAAAAAAAAACACCCAAACTGTTTACTTGTGTCTACAAGCCTTTTAGGCTTTAGCAGCAATAAACAATGTTATGGTCATGTTTTGTTAATTTCACATACACAACACACCACACACCAAACACACACCCACACCACACACACACACACACACACACACACACCACACCACACACACTTGGACGGCAAGGAACCAGCAAATAATATTTATTACAAATAATTTTGCCGACTATATAATAATATGTTTTTTTTAATAATAATAAAAAATACTTTTAAAAAATAATAAAAACAATAATAATAATGTATGGAATTTATATAGCGCTGAATCTTGTAAAGCAACAAATCAAAGCGCTCAGATTAATTTTTTTCGAGGGCAATGGAATAAGCACTCAGGTGCCTTTTTTTACACCCAGTCCCCGTGTGTATGCGGTTTTGTAAATTTTGTCATCTGTTCCCACCGGCACACAATGGCCTACTCTTTCGAAAAGCGGAACAGGATTTAACGTGTGCGCAAGATGTTCTGCATGCGTTCGTACACGGGGCCTCGGTTTATCGAAGGACTTTACACTATCAATGTACATGCGCTTCAGCAAGGCCACCCCAGCCCCGGACAAACAAAATCAGAAACAAACACATGCGAGTACCGTCTGCACACACATACGCACCATGAGCATCGGCGAATTTGGGGAATATGTAAAGTGACCAGAGACGGTTTTCGGTCTGTGTCTTCCACTTATGCTCAGTTACAGGAGTCACCGGCATCAAGAGAGCGTCTGGGAATGCAGTACAACTTTACTACAGGTGGTGGAGCTTGATTGTACAGGCAAAGATCTAAAGTGGCACCCTGGTGCTGTGAGCAACTTTCTCTGGAACATGGAGAACCCAACAATATGTATTAATAAAACAATAATGACGACAAATATACAATGCAGTGGCACTTCCAGAACAGTGCAGGGCCACTGCACACACAACAATTGATACAGATACCCAAATGCGCCTACAGGGCCAACCCCCACACACACACACACACACACACACACACACACAACACACACACACACACAACACAAACACACACACAACACACACGCAAGCATAGACGAATTTGGCGAAGATGAGCTACACCAAGAACAGAAGAGAAATCCGTCTGCGGATCACACATGGACAAGTGAAGGACCAAAGTCGCCTGAAATCTTTAAAGCTGAGATAGGGGGCAGGATTTTGCCAGATAGAATTTTCTCCAAGTTGACATCAACACTCACTGAGGACCTTCAGCAGACCCTTCAGGAGACAGCGTGGAAGATCTTGGGAGAAAGAGAGGAAAAATACCAACCGTGGGTTACCAACGATATCCTGGACCTGTGCGACAACGTAGGGAGCTAAAGGGCCGTGAAGAACAAACACCCCGAACGGCCGAAGAGTATCGACCAGTACACAGGTCCATCCCAAGAAGCAGATGATGAGGCATGGGGAAACTGGATGTCAGACAATGCTCCCAAGGTTGAGAAGGGCAATGGCGAAAGGAAGACAGCAAAGAGTCGTACAGACCATCAAGATACTAACCAAGTCCCAGCAGCCAAAGACCTCCGTTATTGAAGACAACGAGGGGTCAGACCTTACAGAGAGCGCCCTATCAAGATGGATGGACAGACTATTGCAGAGAGACCTGTACAACTAAAGCAGAAGGCTTGAATCGAACAAACTTCACGAGGCAAGATCCCAGACCATCAGATCTGAAAGAACAGGGTGCTGGAGGAAGAGGTAGACGAAGCCGACGATCCCTGAACGAGGCAACGTCACCAGGGATTGAAACATCCCGGTGAGCTCAACACGAACGGAGGCCAGAGTATGATCAAGGCCTTAACAATATCTGCCAACGCATCTGGCCCAGAAACAGAGGCTGAACCGTGGACCAATGTCTAGTTCCACCACCAAAGAAGGGAGACCTGAAGAAGTGCCAAAAATTAGAACAATCAGTCTGATAAGCCATCAAAGCAAAGTTATGCTACGATTGCCTTGAACAGACTGAAAACACAAGCAGAAGAAAGATCCTATCAGAAGGCAGGATTCAGCCAGTCCGAATGCACTGTCGAACAGTCATCAACCATCAGAATGCTCATAGAGAAGCATCTCCAACAACAGCTACAGCTATACCACAACTTTCATTGACTTCAAGAAGGCCTTCGATCGAGTGTGCAAGAAGCTCTGTGGCAAAGTCTGAGAGACTATTGCTTGACAGAGGGACATGATTCAAGTCATCGGCGTGTATGACAGCTCCCACAGTGCAGTCCTCATGGGTGGAGAAAGAAATTCGGGAGTTCTTCGGACTTCAGTTGGAGTTCGAAAGGCTTGGCCCGCTATCCCCGTTCTTTTCAACGTGTTCCTGTAGACATCATGCAGGAGGCCTCCTTGGGCTTCAAGACCCACAATCACTATAGGAGGTAAGGGCCAGTCTGCAATCTTCGATTCGCAGACGCTATTGATTCATGGGCACGCAGAGAGAAGCACTCCAGGCTCTCACCACCAGACTGGAAAATCAGCAATCCCACGGTATGGAGATCAGCACAGAAAACGAGCAAGATTCCTAGTGAACAGTACCACACCGACCACTCCCACAGCATCAAGATGAGTGGGAGACACTAGAGGAGGTGGAAACTTTCAAGTACCTTGGAGCAGTTTCACCAAAGAAGGCACGAGCACAAAGAGGGAAGAACAGACTTGCTGTGGACTCTCCTCCATGACTAAGCTGGCGAAAGTGTGAGAACCACAAACATCAGAACCCACACTAAGGTCAGACTCTACAAGGCACTCGTCCATCCATTGCTTGTACAGCTGTGGAAGCTATTGGACATTATGCCGATTTAGAAAGTTCGCTTCAAGCATTGAGATGAAGTGCCTAGGCGGATCCTGAACATCACTACAGAGCCGCAAAACCAATGGACTAGTTGGCAGCCGATCGAGAGCCATGGTGGCACACCCCACGAACAATTGCTCGATACAGTCAAAACGGAGGAAAAATGCATGTGGTTTGGGGCACACAACAATGCATAACAGCCTGTCAAAAGGACAGTCCTGCGGGAATGGTGGAAGGAGCAAGGAGGCAGGGACGGGGGGGGGGGGACACGCAAAAAGTGGATATCCAACATCAGGAGTGGACCGGCCTCACTGTACCAAGCCTCCTGCAGCAGCCCAGGACAGAACCATTTGGCGGGTCCACTGGACAGCGTCCGTGCGGGTGCCTCCAACGGTCGTCTCGACTATGGATGAAGAGGTGAGTGTGTGTGAGCTATCGATTTGTGCACAATTACAGACCATGACAGGCAAGACAGTGCCTACTGCATTCAGACACACTTTACAACATCTTTGCCAGGGCGGCATGGTTGGTGGCGACAAAAACAGCTCCATATTGTCACTGGCCTGGATGAGAGAAGATTTCTCCGGAGGCAGGTTGGCAACAATATGTATAATTGCGAATAATAATGAGGTAAATATACAATGTAAATATACTTCAGGGACAGTGCAAGGCCGCTGCCCACCGCCCCCACATGCAACATCGGGAACACAACAGGCATGCCGTTTAACCGTGCAAATAATTTATACACTTCAGTCAGTGGAGGGGCCCCGCCACATACTCACCTCACTTCACAACAACACAAGAAGCACTAATAGTATCAAATAAATGAACGCAGGCCATTCACATCTACTAACATTTCCCAGACCAGAAATAATAATCTGTACAAAACAAGCTTCTTATATTCAGGTAGTGTTTAATAGAACAAGCACCCACAAAGTTTAAGAATGTATCAAAATACAAAAAAAAAAAAAAAAAAAAAGTCAGTTCAAGACACAGCTGACCATCATTGAATGCATACATGTTTAGGCTCAAAGAGCCATGCTTATGTTAATCGATCAGACTGTTTGCATCCCATTAAACATGTTTTACGTGTGATTTACTGTGACTCACTATTACACTCTAACATGCTCTGAGTGGACGGCATGCAGGGGTGGGTGTTTGTGTGTGTGAGTGTGTATTTTGTGTGTGTGTGTTTTGTGTGTGCTGATGAGTGTGTAATCTGTGTGAGTTTGTGGAGTGTATGTGAGTGCGTTGTGTGGAGTGTGTGTGTGCGATGTGTGATAGTGTGTGTGTGTGTTGTGTGCTGTGTGTGGTGTGTGTGTGTGGTGCCTGTGCGGCAGGGCACGGTCCAAGTCCCATCCACCCCATTCCGCCCTCCTCCACAAGTGTGTGTATGTGTGAGAGTGTTGTGTGTAAATGGTGGTGAGAGAGGAAAGAGGCGTTTTGTCTTTAGTTCTGTTATGTTAATGAAAGGCTATGAATCAACTTGTACAAGCCCCTGTACACTGAAGCTGAACAAGGGAAGGAGAAAAGCAAAAGGTTGACTGCTGACTAGATATTGTGACTTGATTTATTTCCCAATGCCTTCTCTCATGTCCAGTTCAATAGATTTTGTTATGGATGTTGTTTTTGTTATTCTTAGTGGTGGAATTGTTAGTACTGTGATAATTTGTCTTGTTTTGGTTTGACAGTTTAGTTAGTTGCGGGCCTTGGTTTTTCATTATGCAGGGATTCATAGATGTATGTACACTAGTTTTGTTGTATTTACATTGTTTCTTTTCATTTTTCTGTATGTTGGCTTGTTGTTTTTTACCTTCCTTTCATATACTCCCTTCCCTTCCTGTGTTTTCCCATTACTTTTTTTGTTATTAATGTATTATTCGAGCCCTTTGATTTTGTTGCTTACTAGATTTCAGCGCTATTTATTATTTTATTTTATATTATTAATATTATTATTAATATTATTATTATTTTTAGTTGTGATGGGAGATTATGTTGTTGTTGTATCAGCTTGTTATAATCAGTATTATTGAATTATCTGTCTGATTATTTATGTGTGATTAGTATTGAATATAATTGTATTTTAAATGTTGAAAAGTACTACTTTAAAAACATGAGCGCATAAGAATAATTGTTCATTGATGTTGATAGGAGAGGAGGGATATAATTGTGGACAGTATTATTCATGCAATTAGGTATGGATGCATAGTATTTTTTCTTTTTGTTTTTTTTTTTGTTTGGGAAATTTATTTTTTTTTTTTTTGATGTTTTTTTGTATTGTTTTCTTTTTTTTTTTTTTTTTTTTTTGGGGGGGGGTCACGACTTTTTATGTGTTGGTTGTCATTTATTACAAAATATGCAAATAAAACGGATAATATTGTAACCTGATATATTTTGTTTGATATGTTACTTTCTTATCTCTCCTAATCCAAATCTAAGTGAATACAAATTGCACGTGAATGTACTTGAGTATGTGTTTGAATGTGTGTGAATGTGTGTGTTGTGTTGGGTTGTCGTTACATTGCGTTGCGTGCGTATGCGTGTGTCTTTCTGCTTTTTAATTGTGCGGTCGCGTGTATGTGTGTTCGAGTTATCAGTGTACTTTACTGTTAGGGGGGTCTGTTTTATAATAGATGCGTTCTTTTGCTCTTTGATTTTTTTTTGTCGCTGTCATGTGAGTGGTGCGTGCTGTGTGCGTTTGTGTGCGTGTTTTCTTTCTTTTATATCTTGTTTTATTTTTTTATGAGTTAGTCTTATTTATTCGGTTACGTACTTCCTGTCGTTAAGATAATATTGATGAGTATTGTATGGCCTGTAGTAGAATGAAATAAAAATTATCATCAATACTTATATTTCTGTCACATCCGAGTATAGCCAGACACTCTGTTATATTCAGATTGAACACATTCTGACATTTTTCATTCATTACTTCGGTAAATACCTGCCAAAAAGTCTGAACAGTTGTGCACTGCCAAAACATGTGTCTAATACTGTCTACTGCTGAATGGCAAAGAGTGCATAAGTCACTGTCAGTCACACCCATCTCCTTCAATACAACATTGGTCCCAAGACACCTGTGATTTATCCTAAGTTGGAGCCATTTCATTTTAACATCAGAAATTTCATGAACATACAAAAAACATTTTTCCAGTCATTTTCAACATTCAGTTTTTCACCTCACTTGGTACAACATTTTGGGTGATTATTGTTGCTAATTAACTCCTCATAAAAGGGTTTGGACCCTTTCAGTACAATGTTCAGCTTCTTAAGACAGGCAGATATATCTGAGCAAATATTGTCTTGTATTGCAACCTTTGTTTTTCTTATATATTCTGATATTGCTGATCTATAGCCAGTGAAAGTAACAAAATCAATGTTCACATCATATTTAAGTCTAAACTGGACACATGACATAAGATTGCCATTTTCAAATATAACGTTTCCTATGCAATGAATGCCTTTATCAATCCATATTCTAGTAGCAATACACTTGTTTTCTGTCTGTATTCTGTTATTGAACAAAAGCTGGTTCTGCTAACAGTTCACAAGAATCACTAGAGTTAACTTTGTAAAATAAATCTTGTAAGCACAGAATACGTTTGTCCAAAATTCTTTAGATTAACAAAATTTATAAACGACCTTTGGTCCATATTTTGAAATATTGTTGATCAGTGGAACCTTGTAACTTGCAATAGCCTGCCACCTATGATTTGTTGACTGGAGCTTTTTCACCCATGTCAGTTTCAAAGATCGTGCTGATATTTTCAAGTCTGGTAATCCAAGACCTTCATTTTTTATATACTTTTGCGTGACACTTTTCTACTTATTGCATCTCTTTTGTTGTTCCAACAAATTTGTAGCAGTGGCTTTGCAAGGTATGAAAAAAATCGTCTGCCGGATTAGGTAGCAGCATCCATAAGTGAATTAGTTGTGATAAAATGAGTGTCTTTAGTACTGCTATCCTGCCTATTGGTGTTAGTTATCTTTTAACCCAGATTTTGAACAAATGCTTCACTTCTTCTAGATTTTCTGAGTAGTTCAAGTGTGAACAGCTTTGTAGGTCATTAATTTTGTGAACCAGATTCCCAAGATGATAAATTTTGGTGGATTCCATTTCATACTTAAATGGCCCACAAAACAAGGAACTGCAGAGGTTTTGGGCTCCCCAACCAAATTGCACATGTTTTCCCATGATTCATAACTGTTCAACCCTGCTCCTTGGTCTTGTGCACAGTTAAGCAAGGCAGCCACGCACCGTATGCAGACACACTTTACCAGCATCATTGACAGGGGTGGCGCTGGTCTTGTGGGAATGCAACAGCTCCAAAGCGCACATGCTGGCTTGATTTGAGCAAAATCTCTTCCAACACAAAGTAGCAACAAGTCGTTTTATTACAAATAATAATGACGACAAAATACAATATAATGCACGTGGAGACAGTGGAGGGCCGCATCCTCACACCCTGACACATAAAATCAGGCACACAAACACGCATGCGCGTACACGCACGAGAACACACATACAACACACCTGAGTATAAGGTGCCTAAGGAGAAAGTGGGATGTAACAAGAGGCGGTTTTCAGCTTGTGCTCCTCCGACTTATGCACAGTACAGAGCCCACAGCAGCAAGGCAGCCGTGTACCGTATGCAGACACACTTTCCCAACATCTTTGACATGGTTGGTGCTGGTGTTGTGGCTACTCACAGTTCCAGATTGGCCACCCTGGCTTGATTTGACGACAATATTACTACTACAAATAATAATGACGATAATTTACAATGTAATGCACTTCCAGACAGTGCATGACCCCCACCACACGCCCACACATAAAATCGGGCACACAAACACGCATTCGCGTACTCGCACGCGAACACACACACACACACACCAGAGCATAAGTTGCCTTTTGAGATGTAACCTTACAAGATGCTGTGGATCCGTGGTCTAGAGGTAATGCGCCTGTTTAGAAAGCGAAAAGTCTTGGTCGGAAGTGTGCGGTGGTTTAAAGCTTTCCCCCCCATCCATAAGACCATGACGGGATGACTGGTTCTCTGGATAGGACCATAAATCGATAAATCGAGGTCCTGTGTGTTACACTCAAACTCAAGACTCAAGAATACTTTAATGTCTCAACTAGAGAAGTTATGAGTGGTATTTTAAAATTATAATTACACACCATGCATTATTAAACAATACACATTAAGAAATAACACAATATTTTAAAAAAGCTGACAACAATCAACGTCACACACACCCGCACCCACCCATCCACACACACACACCCTCACACATCCATCCGCTCGCGCGCGCGTGTGCGTGCGCATGCACAAACCAGTAAAGGTTAAGAGTAGCAAAGCAAAACCACAAAACAACAGTAATTCAAACACATCTCATGAAACATATCATCAGCACAATCAATACAATTATCACATGCAACTTTACATTAAAAAGAAAAACATGACAAAAACATCTTGATTTAAAAAAAGTTTTAATACTCTTTCCGCTTCACTCATCAGCTCACACTTATTCTTTGCATGGTACTTTATATAAAACTATGCACACACACACACACACACACACACACACAACACACACACACACACACACACACAATCTGGTCGAAGATTCCCAATTCCAAAATCAAAAACAAACATAAACAAAAATAGTTTTATTAACAAGTCAATTCAGCTTCTAAACCACTGTTAAACTTTAAAAGAAAATTTTTTAATGGGTTCTCATATTTTATCATCAAATAATAGCGTGTGCATGAATATGCCTCTGAGAGAGAGAGAGAGAGAGAGAGAGAGAGAGAGAGAGAGAGAGAGAGAGAGAGAGAGAGAGAGAGAGAGAGAGAGAGAGAGAGAGAGAGAGAGAGAGAGAGAGAACAGACATGCATACGCCAAAAAGCACACTACCACAAAGTATAGTACTCAGGCTTTCAAATACACCCTTCCTCCCCCTCTCTCTCCTCAAGGATTAATCACAACATGTCACCTTGATGATAAAATCAATGAATTAACCATTGTGTTATGGCTTTGAAATGTATACTGTTGGTTAATAACTAAACAAATTATCAGTAAGAATTATTTAGTAGCTACGTTAAGTTGTGTAATTTTGGGTTTATTATGGTGATAATTTGACACTGTCATAAATGAAGAACCTACTAGACTATGGAAACTCCTTAGACTGTTTTGATATAATTTTTGCTAGACTTTATATATGTCCCTCATATGTTATATTTTGTTTTATTAATAACATTTTTACTATATACTATGGTAGCAATATTTTATGATGAGATAGTTTGTGTAGGTGTTGTCAAACATAACACATCCAGATAATCATACATTCAAAAATGTATTCTCTGGCTCTGCCTGTCTGTCAATCTCTCTCCTACCCCCTCCCTTCCCCCCCCCCCCCCCCCCCCTCCATTCTTCTTAAAACTTTAACCCCTTTAAATGCAGTAATTCGGTTGTTATGAAATTTTGAAATTTTCGTGACTCATGCAATTTTTTTTCTATATACAAGTATACACTTCACACAATTTAGAAATTGTTAAATTTGTTTTGTCTTAAATGTTACACATATTTTTGTATGCGGATGCTATTTTGCAGGCTAACTTTTGACTTGTTTAGTATTAATAGCTGTATCTTAAGATGAGAGATGTTTGTGTGAATGTTTTGTTACATACCATTTATCTAGATGATCACACAACCTGGAAATGTACACTCTCTCTCACTCTCTGGTATTCCTCTTATATATAAAATGTTTGGTTTTGTTATAAATGTTTGGCTTATGCATTTTATAGTGCTTTATTTTATAATCATCCAAAATGCATACAATATTTTATCCATCTTTAATCAATATACCATGCCTCTTGAGTTTAAACTAGTTTGCTTAACTTCCATCTGTTGTAGTCATGCTGTTGATGGCGGGGCTGTTAACCCTCTTGTCCCCGATCCGGCCGCAGTGGACAGTAACGGAGGCTGCTGCTAGATTCCAATACGACCGCAGTCGACAGTTGGTGCTGCCCACGTGGGCAGTACTTTTCCATCACACACAGATCTCGTGGTTTTCACACTATGTGTCTGAAAATTGGTGGGGCGATGCAGGGAGGGTGTCAGACGGTGCCAGTGATAAATTTAGACCACTAACATGCGTGTAGTGGGGAGGGAAGGAAGAAATAACAGTCAGCGACCGGAACGCTTTTCAATGGTGCAGTGTGGCGAAAAAAAATGGTGTTTTCTTTAGTAGCAGACGATTTATCTGATTAGCGAGACCATAACTTGAATGTTATTGTCTTGGAAGTAGAAATATTTGAACGAGAATTGTTAAGTTAGTTCGATATTAAACGTTTATGAGGAAGAGGAGGAAGGAAATGCTGCAGTTAGGGAGAAGAGTGAGCCTGAAAATAATGTGCTACAGGGCACATTCCTGACCTGTGCTACACACACGACTGTGGAGAAATTTGACCTCCTGGCCGGTCCGCGGCATAGACGCCTGAAAACGATGCCTTTTGACTGTTTTCTCATTATTACCACACTTTTGCTTTGAAACTGCAATGGCAGAAACGAACAGATATGCCGATAACGAAACTAGTGAGAAGGAAAATAAAGGTCTCCCCTCTGCCAAGGTTCGACAGGTGTGAGCAATAGGTACCCCCCCTCCCCCCCCCCCAAACCCACACATCCATAATTTGTGCTTTTTGTGATGTGATGTGACCCTGTGCCACCACTACGACTACTTTAGAGACTACCAACATTAACATTTTGTAGGGTTAGAGAAGTTCTGTGTTGTTTCGAATTTGTCACACCTGTGCTGTGACACTGGTGACAGTGTGACAGTCATGTACAATAATACACTTCTGTACACTTAACAAACATGTGGTAGCACACGCAGATATGAAGTGCAGTAAAAAGGTCACATGTTGATTGAATATGACTTGTTTTCAAAAGAAAAAATAGTTAAACAAAACTTCTGTCTCCACAAGACATACCATAAAACAACAGGTACAATGGGGACATTGTGTGACACATCCTTGAAGTACTATTGCACATAACCATTGGTAAACACATCAGCTGGGTATCACTTCCTTATTCGACTCTAACATGCTTGAACTATTGTCAAATCCATGCAGGATTTGCTGTTTTATCATATATACCATATTTTTACCTGTGATTGGTGACAAATAAGGTGACAATGACAAGACATCTGGTGACCAGACACATAAACTTGCGCCTAAATGCAAGTACAAAGACATACCTAGCTTGTGACAAAATTTCAGCTTGATAACTTGTCATGCACACACACAATTGTCTTAGGAGTAAAGTAAGTCAGATGGAGGTAGAAAACCTTCAAAGAATTCAAAATCTACAGGCAGTTTAGCTCTGTAGAATCCAACAACAAGAGGGTTAAAACTGTTTTACATCAGGCTCTTCGACATTTTGTAACTTAACTTGATATCTGTATTGATAATATGTTTTATTATAAGGGTTTTAGTGAGGATGCATTAACATAATTTGATATCTGATATTTGATGTTTATGCAGCTTGAAAATGTTCTCTCTCTCTCTCTCTCTCTCTCTCTCTCTCTCTCTCTCTCTCTCTCTCTCTCTCTCTCTCTCTCTTCTCTCTCTCCCCTCTCTCTCTCTTCTCTCTCTCTTCTCTCTCGGTCTCTCTACTATACTCATCTCCTACTGACTGCACAGAAGTTTGACATGAATGCTTGCTCTGAAGAACCAAACCTCTTCCAGTTGTTTGAATGGAGATTCGCACAGCTGATGAACAGCTTCCAGCTAAACACAACAAACTTGAATAGAACATTGGAAGAGAAATTTCGTTGTCAGGAAGAACATTTCCGACATCTCACTACGGAACTGGTTTAAGTGAAGAAAGGCACTCAAAAGAATGTTGAGGATGTTCTTGAGCTTCAAGATGACAGGGATGCCATTGTGGAACGGTTAGACTAACTGGAACAAAAATTAGATGCTGTGGAAGCGCAAAATATTAGATGCAGTATAAGATTCTTTGGTGTTGAAAAAATCGGAAGAGTAACAGAACTGACCAGTGAAGCACTGATTGTAGAAGTCTTGAACTTCCATTCCTCCAGTCACCAGCTGTGGCAGAGGTCAGACATCAGAAGTGCCTATAGAATAGGCAATCCACGGCAGGACAACTCTCCACGTCCACTCTTAGTCCAGTTTAGTTGATGGGGGGACAAGCTGGATATCTAAAGAGACCAGGAGCTGCGTGAGAGACTTGGGCAAAGCAGCATCAGAGTGACCTCAGACCTTACATCTCATCAGAAGACCATGGTGGATTTTAACATAGACCAAGGCAAACTGGCGTACTTCTTCAATGGAAAGCTGCATGTGAAAGAGAGATCACTAACACAACCAGGGCACAGATTCAAACACCAAAACCCATCCAATTATCCAAAGCCAGAGGTCAGCAACAATCTCCTGATGGCTGGAGAATGGCCACATTCGCTCCGTGGGCAATCTGGTAGGATGGGAAGCAGTAGGCGTGACCATGGTGAGAGCAGAGAGGACAACAGACATCTGCAAAAGAGGATGCTGAATAAATCCCCGGTTTACCTTGAAAATGCTTGCCAGGATCAGAGACCATGGGAACATCCGGGTCATCAGCAGTGGAGGGAAAGACACATTAATGTCAGGAACAGATCTTGGAGTCATGCTGCATCCCTTGCTGCTAAAAGGCAATGAAGCAGACAAGAAAGACAGGATGCTCCTCCTCCTCCCACTGCTGTGGAGGAGCGAGGGAGCAGATGGAAAGAGAGGGCATTCCTGCTCCTCCTCCCCCTGCTGCTGAAGGACGACGGAGCAGACGGGAAGAAGAAGACACTGCCCCTGCTGCGGAAGGACGAAGGAGCAGACGGGAAGAGGAAGACACTGCCCCTGCTGCGGAAGGACTGTGGCTCAGACGGAAAGACAGGATGCTTCTGACTACCGGCGATCATGTAGCAGTGACTGGTCTGTAGTCGGTATGTACAGCCATCAGTTCAGAGCAGTTGCCCCAGGTATGTGGTCATACAGTTAGGCAGTGCAGAAAACACATGCACCAGGGAGAAAGACTAAAAGGTATAACAGGCCCATTCATAAAACCCAAGTAAGTTACAGCTATTGAGAACATACAGAAGGAGGATATTATAAAATCAGAGATATTTCCAAGCAAAGCATTAACAGCGCAGTAAATGCTGACGATGTTGAAGACACATACAGTGTTCACAGTGAACATTCACTGACTGATGATGAAGATCAAGATGACAAAGAACAGGACAATAAAGACAGATGTGACAAAATAAGTTACTGCACAAAAGATGTTCTCGACTCGGGTGCAGAGAAGTTTGACACCAAGGATCAAAATGAGCTGACTGTTGAATCAGATCTGGCCATATTCTCAGGTTAGGCTAAGAAAGCAAATTATCTTAGAAAAATAGAAGAAAGTGATACAGCTATTAAGGACATAGAGGCTGACATAGAATCCAGAGAGTATGATACAGAAGACAGACATGGACCAATGGAAAAGGCTGATTATGAACAAAGGGAGGTAGATAGCAGTCAAAAGAGGACTGACAGACAACAGGACAGAAATGAGACCATGGACATTATTACAGGGGATCAACTTGAGACTTCTGATACTGTTCACACAGAGCTAGAGACAGAGAAAGAGCAAAATGAAACAGCAGCACTCCTTTCTGATACTGACAATGCCATATCACAAATGCAGCAAACACCTGCAAAAAAACAGACAGTATCAGCGTCCTTCCCCAATAAAAGTAGGAAAAGGAGACCGGCAGACCAAGAACAACCAGTCAAAGCATCATCATCAAGAGCTTTCAACATATGATGTCAAGTAATCATAGTCAAGGTGCACATGACAGGGGACGCACCAGATCTCGTACTCAAAGTGGCTCACCCCCCTAAATAGGACATCAGCCGGGCCAATAAAACCAGTAGAAAAGAATGGGGAAAAGTTAGCTGTGATGACTGCCATGAAGTTAACTCGCCAGAACATGTACATTATTCTGTAAATAATGCAACAAATGCTAGAATTAAATTTTTTAACTTCAATGTTAATGGTTTATTTTCAAAACTAGATAACATTAACTTCATTCAGTACATAAGATCTCATGACTTTATGTGCCTGACTGAAACATTTGTAGCTACAGAATTTGAATGATCCCTTTTCAGTGATTATATCATTTTTAATTCTAAAGCAAAGAAGCTATCTAAGCAAGGCAGATATTCTGGTGGTGTATTGTCTTAATTAAAAAGAAATTTGCAAGTTTAGTTACACACATTGAATACAACTTAGAGAATATAGTGATAGTGAGTATTGATAGAAAGTTGTTTGAAACAGACTTAATAATAATCTGGATATGTACATATATACCCCTCACGATTCTGCTGCATGGAAATGTAAAGAAAATGGCTATGGCATAGAAATTCTGGAACAATGTTTTTTGGATTTGCATGAGACTTACGATTTTCATATCCTATTATGTGGAGACTTATGCAAGAACAGCTTCTGAAAATAGTGTGTGTATCAATGTAGATAACTGTACAAAAATTATGAAAATGATGAAAAGTCCCCTTTTCTGAGAAATCTCAGGATGAATCTCAAAGTACATTTGGGGATCAGCTGTTAGAATTATGTAATGCCTTTGATCTGGTTATCTTGAATGGCCTATGTGAGCGTGAATGTGATATATTCTGCACTTTAGAGTAAGGTGTTTCCAAGTGGTTACATACTGTTCAAAATGAATAGTTTGGCATCTTGGGGGGATAACCACTTCGAGACCTTGTTCGCATATTGTAGTGGTCAAGGGTCTTTCTCTGTAAGCAGAAAGAATGAGAATTTTTTACGTATTTATTCTTTTTTCTGCTGTTTTCATCACAAGAGATGGTGTGAAGCTAAGGTCTAAAATCGTTAAGCCTTTTTAGATGTGGGTTTCTTTGGATGAGGTATTACAGTGTAGTTTTCCAAATAATGGATTCTGACAAGTATCCAGTATGCTCCTGGTTACAGGTGTTGAAGGACCACTGGCAAGCTCAGTAGCGCAGAATTTCAGGGTTTTCAATATACCATCTGATCCAGGATATTTGTTAATGTATTGCCTTTAAGTGATTACTGATAATGTTCTTCATCAACAATGACTCTATTTTCAGAAACTAGGGATTGCTTAGGTTCATTTATTTCATCTGAGAAATAATGCTCTTTCTTCAATGCGAAGTAAAAAAAAAAAGGTTTAAATGGTCTGGTTGTTGTTATCACCATTCCCTGGATAATGATCTTTGACTATGTTGGAAAAACTTACATGTTTATGCAGGAATATTTTTTTTTCCCTGCCATGTAGCACTAAAATTGTTCCCTGCAAATTTGTCTTCTATCTTATTTTTTATATACGTCTGGCCTGTGCAACAGCTGCTTTGACTTCTTTCTTTACTGCCTTCTTTTGTTGCTCTGTGCCTGTGTAACATACTTCTTCCTTTTTGCTGTTTCTGCTGCTGTTACTGCTGCTGCTTCTGTTCGTTCCACTACTGTTGCTACTAGTCAAATGGTTAGGTGCTGATGACGAAGTTGGTGATGACAGTGGATGAATGTCCAGTATTATTTTGGAGAAAAATCTGTGTTTCTCTGCACAGGTTAAAAAAAAAAATTCTGCACCTTTGCCTTAAAAGGAAATGCGTTTCTGTATGACTGTTTGTATCTCTGAAGATGGAGTATAGCTGCCTATATGGTGCAGTATTTGAAATCAATCGTGCACGCACACTTCTTATTCAGTTTACTTCTGGGTTCCAGTGATTCCTAGGCGCCAGGAATTAAGAGTGCACACATGTTCCAGATTGGTTTATCTGGTGGAACGCTAAACTACAGCCACGATGATCACTGGTTTCCACTCTTCATATCAGTGCTCAAACTACAACCACGATGATCACTGTTTCCCCCAAACTTTCATATTAGTGCTAAACTACAACCCGATGGTCACTGTTTCCTCTTTCATAGTGTGGCTAAGAACTACAACTCGATGATCACTGTTTCCACTTTCATATTCGGTGCTCAACTACAACCACGAGGATCAATGTTTCCTCTTTCATATTCGTGTCAACTCAACCACGTTGTTCACTGTTTCCACTTTCATATTTCTGGCTCAACTACAACCACGATGATCACTGTTTCCACTTTCATAGTCGTGCTAAACTAGTACATGATAAAAAAGAAAACCCCCAAAACCCTAGCACAAACCATCACTTTAAAGCTTTCTTTTTCTCCTTGACTTTTTTAGCCTCCCATCTTCTTCTGTTACTTTTTTTTTGGTTTGTAAGGCTTCCTTGTCTTACCTTACTGTGCAAAGAACTATGTGTTAATCACCCTAAAGCTATCAAATGGAAGAAAGAACTTCTCAAGAAAGTATAGTCTCATACGAAGGACTTTTAGGGAGAGTAAAGTCTGCACTGATATTAACTCCAGAGAAAAAAGCCACTTGAACCATAATTGACCCTGGGTAGGCAGATCATGAATACATCACTCTAACCACCAGGCTATCTCCAAAAAAGAGAGTGAGAGAGAGACTGACTAACTGATTAATTGATTGATTGATTGATTATATAATTGACTACTAATCTTTATTTCCAAGAGTTACATATAAGTAATGACTTTCTCTTCACCCACTCTTAGCCCTAAATTGAGAGCTATCATTGTATTTATGGAAACTAGTAACATCAGGGAGAGACGAGAGAGAGAGAGAAAGAGACCAGGGAGAGAGAGATGAGAGGAGAGAGAGAGATGTAGAGAGAGAGGAGAGAGTGACAGAGAGACGAGAGAAGATGAGATTGAAGAGAGAGTGAGAGAGAGAAAGAGAGAGACATCCAAAACTCTCTTACTCAAACTCATATATTTCAATGTGGGTACTTTGATATGCCAGAGCTTCTTTACACCAGGCCCTCATGGGCAAAAATTTGAGAGGAAACATGAGTAACCATGAATTAACAAGCAAAATAGTGTCAAAGCAATGAAATGAATCACACAACTTGCCATTCAATTTATGGGTAGATCCGAAAATCAATGAAAAACCATAAGAATTTTAATCCAATCGATAAATAAACAAGAACAATTAAAACACTGAACAAACTCTCCTCCTGACTACCCCATCTCCCCTAAACAGACAACTCCCCCAAAAAAAAAACAACACCAAATACACACACCCTCCATACACAACACTGAAACACACTACACAACCACACACTACACACACACACACACACACACACACTTACTCATACAGACATGCGGGCGTGCAGCACTCATTAACACACGCGCGCACACTCCCATCACTCACACACAAACGTAGGAACGCTCACACTACCACCACACACACACACACACACACACTCACTCTGAGCCTAGTCATGGCACTGACCACAACTAGTGCGCGCGCTGCGCGTGCGAGCAGACCCAACTTCATCATGGTACAAATCCATACCATGTGTACTTATCATAACTTTTTATTTTAGCTGTTACGTCATATTCATTAAAGGTAATCTTAACCACACATTTCACCCCATCAAACAATGAGCTTATTAAAGCACAAAAAAGAAGAGAAAAAAATAAAAAACAAAACCAAAAAATCAAGCAGAGGAATATCAGGACAAACACAACACCACACTGAGTTCAACAAGGATGCTCTATTACATTATACCTTAATACCACCCAATGTATATTACAGAAAAATTTAAACATAACGTGTGTGGTAAACTTTTTTTCAAATGATGATATGATACTTTTCTCTTTATAAAGGACGGGGATTTTGTTCCATAACTTTTGCTGGCAATGCGAATAAACTAGAGAGTGACATAATGAGATCGGTTTCTTGGACAGGAGGAACAACATACTTTTGTTAGGAACAGTTTTAACAGGGAACCTCTGACAAAGATAATGGGAGCTAGTTTATTCTGATCTTGCTATATTGAATACATTTTTTAAAGATGACTATGTAAACTAAAAGGAAGAAATGTTTACAACTTCTTTGTAGCTTACTAGTTTCAACAGCAAGTTAGTTCTAAGGATAGTTAATTGAGAGACTGTGTATCGTATATACTCTTCTCAAGTTGTCCTATACTGTTTTTAGTGCCAAATCCCAGCATGTAGAAGCATAGTAACAATCAGGTTGTAGAAGAATAGTTTTCAAGTATGTTGATGCAGAAAATGTTTTATTTGGTTTAGATGGAATAGCTTCTTAGATGATTTTTTTAGAAGTACTAAAAATATGATTTGAGCATGACGAATTATAATCGATTTTTAGACCAAGTAGTTTATAGGAACTGACTTATTTTTGTATTTTATCATAAATCTTTATTCCATTTAATTTGGTTTTAAAGTTTTGGCACTTTTGTCTTGTTGCAATTACCATAAATTTTATTTCAGTGGATGGAGAGCCATGTGATTGCACTCTGACCACATTGCTAGATTGTTTAAGTCTTCTTGCAATATTATACTTACAGAGTTTACATCATGATCAGCTGTACGTATGGTGTTTTTGTCACGCAAAGCGTTCACAAGTGGAGAAATATGGATGGTGGCAAAGATCGTTGTATATATTGAAATGAGGCAGGCCTAGCCACGGAAACCTTGAGGAATACCATACTTCACAGGCAAAGGACAAAAAAAATTGTAATCTCGATAAACAGCTTGTCGTCTTTCTTTTATCAAATAATACTTGTAATCAGTTTAGAGTGTCTGCACTAAGCCATAATTAGCAGTTTCTTTCTAGGAGTTTGTGGTCTATTACAGTCAATTGCCTTTGGCAAAGTCACGAAAACTCATCCAGTTATGATATTATGTGATATTTAAATGCCTTTTCTCTATTTGAGATTGCTGAGTGCAGTATGACATGAATACTTTTCTATAAAAGCCCTGTGTATGGTGAAATATGTTATGATTAGTATAAGTATGATCAGAAGTGTGGCTTTTAGATGCTTTTCTAAGGCTTAGACAATAGACATTAATGGAAATGGGTCGATAGTTGTGGAAAGGTATTTGGATCTCCTGATAAAAGCACAGGTAAAACTTTTGCATTCGTTAAACATTTGAGGTTTGAACTTTTTTCAATAAAGAGATTATGTATAATGTAGATGTTCAGAGTTACTTGCACAGAAATATTCCACTATTTTGCACTTTTTTTCACATTTGTCACGCTCCATAAGGGTTTGTGGATAAAACCCCCCTCCTGTCTCCTAGCTATCTTCCTAAGAAACACCAAACAAGAACACTGAAGAAAGTTCCAGACTTTACTTTCCAAATCCAAAAGCCAATCTTCAGAACAATTTCTTAATCTACTTCCACCTCACCACACACACACACACACACACACACAACTCACTAACACACACACACAAAGATTCAACTTTCGGTCACACTCTAAATTGGTTCCTGACTGGATCAGATCCCTTCCAACCTGTACCTCCTGATCCCTATTCACTACGCTTTTTTCCTTTTCATCCAAAAATGTGGGAGGAATTCAGGAAAATAATAAATGAAATGACCATAAATTCATGTGATCTTGATCCAATGCTGCATCTCTTTTTTCACGCAGTGCCTTCCACAGTTTATTCCAACTATCACGAAGATTGTTAACTAATACTCTTTTTTCTGAATTTTTACTTCAGAAAACTCAAAACTGCAATAGTTACACCTCTTCTCGAAAGCCGACCTCGACCATAACATACTGAAAAATTACTGACCTGTTTCTAAATACCTTTCATATCCAAAAGTACTTGAAAAGTAGTAGTTCTGAACAATCTCAACAGCCATCTTCATGCAAATAGTCTCTTCATGTATTTTCAGTCTGCTATCGCGTCAACAACCACAGCAGGAAACCCCCTAGTACACACTTTTAACACGCTTCCAAACGCTTTGGCTCAGAGAAATCTCCCTTCTCACTATTATCGTCTTATCTGCAGCATCTGACATATAGTCACTCTATCTTCTCTCCCGTCTCATAAAAAAACGTTGGTACTCAAGGTTGCAGCCCTTCCCTGGTTTAGTTCAAACCTTACAGGACCGCGATTTCAGACAGTTCAGTAAACAATTTCTAACAATTTCTGCAAAACTGGAATGTGGAGTCCACAAGAATCAGTTCTGGGGCCCTGTCCTGTTCACTCTCTACCACTGTTCCACTATCATACATAATAACCGTCACACTGATCAACCCATCATTCTACACTGAAGATCTAGATTTAAAGAGGGACACTCTTGTAAATCTGCCTTATCTATTGACAAATATGTCACTTTTGCCTCAATACATTCCAAACTGGATGATACTAAAACAAGGTTACAGCTAAATGCAGATTAAACACGAAGCCATGATTATAGGTACAAACACAAACTCTCTGCCATCACAACATATTCAATAGAATTTGGCTGTACATCAGTTCTGCTATCCACTGCAGTTTTAAGTATCTAGGTGGTGTTATGACAAACCACACTCTATATGCAAAAAGTTCAATACCCTGACATGCATTCCTTGCTATTTTAATTACAGCGTTATAAGTGCAATCAGAAAGTACTGTCAAACTGATGCAGCATCCAAACTTGTCACATCTCTTATTCTTTCACGTCTGGACTATTTTAAATTTTCTTTTGGTGTTGCAGCATCATCTATCCACTGCCTTCCACGATTTACAAAACTATGCATGCTCGACTAGTCCTCAAAAAGAAAAAAAAATCTTAGCATATTACTCAAATCCTGCAATCTCTCCACTGGTTGCCTAGCCATAGAGAGTAAAGTACAAGCTCAGTACCTCTTGTCACAATTGTCTTCACAAAACAGGGGGCACCTTCATTTCTCTGTGAATGACCTCTGTTACAATTTGTCTCCACAAAACAGCACCATCATATCATCTGTGAATGTCTTCACCTGTACACTCTTCTCGTTCCCTGCTTTTCTGCAGATACCCTGGGCTTTATTAATATCTAGATTTCAACCTTTCCACTGTTAGGGACGTTGCTCTTTCTCTTTTTTCTGGTCCATATCAATCTGGAATGACCTCCCTCTCTCCCTTCGTGAAAAGCCTACTTAGGACAGCTTTTAAATCAGCCTCAAAACATACCGATTTCATAACCTAAGGATTTTTTCCCTCTTGTTTCATCTCATATCTGTCCCTGCCTTTAAAAGCAAAAATTCATCACCTGGATGAAGTGTACAAATCCTGTGTGTGCGTGTATGTGTGTGTGTGTGTTTTGTGTGTGTGTGTGTGTGTGTGTGTGTGTGTGTGTGTGTGTGTGTGTGGCTGTGTTTTGCTGTGTGTGTATGTGTGTGTGTTTTTGTGTGAATGTGTTGTTGCAATTTGAATTTGTTAGAAATTTTGTTATCATTGTTGGCTGCTTGTGTTGGAGGAATTGAATGAAGGCACTCTGATTTGTAATTGCAAGATATAGCGCTATATAAATTCCATATGTTATTATTATTGTTGTTGTTGTTGTTGTTGTTGTTATTTATTATTATTATTATTATTATTATTATTATTATTATTATTATTATTATTATTATTATTATTATTATCATCTAAACCACGGGAGTTTGTTTTAATGAACACAACTCCTTATGCACTTCATACACACAAATATATTTAAATGACAGTTTAGACTTTATGGACTTAGAGTTACAAAATTCCTGTAAAAAAGGCATGTCTTGAATTATGAGCTGTTCATATTTTACAATTTGTTTCAGCATAGTACAAAAGTGTTTGATTTATATTGAATTGAAGATAGGACCCATACCTGAAGAAGCAGTGATGAGATGATTTTTTGGGTAGATAATTAATTGCTTTCCAGAGAGACTTTGGGTCCTCCTTTGATGATATTGACTCACTAAAATATTTCTTTTTTGCAATTTATTTCATGAATGTCATTTTATTATGCTGTTCCTTAAATTTTTCATCTTTTCTTGTTGATTTTAGAAAGTTATCTCAGACGGTTATGGCTTCAGTGATTTCATAAATTAACCAGGGTGGTTTATCTCTAGCTTTTACAGGTTTGATTCTAAGAGGGGCGTGAATATCAAAGATTGATGAAAAAATCCTATACCAAATTGGAAATGCTTCCTCTGGGTCAGTAAACTGATAGACATCGGGGAAGTTTGCTTTCCATAAGTAGAACAAAAACATGTCTGCATTAAATGTCCTATTGCTGCCCATTAGAAATGTTTTTGTGTTTGAATTTGGTTTGTTACCACATGTTTTGACCATGTAAACTACAGGATAGTGATTACTAATACCTTAGACAGGTTCAGGTACAGTTCTAATTGTTAGATGGAGTGGTTGGTATTTATAGGGGTCAATCATCTGTTTTAGAAATGAGTTTTCCTTGTGGATTATTTACCCAATTGTGATAGTTTTATACACCTCAAAGATTTTTTCCATTTATTATTAGCTTTTTAGAAAGTGAAGGAAGGTGGCAGGATAGTTAAAGGACGTTTGCCTGCCAACAAGTAAACAATGAGGTTCTGGGGTTCATTTCCAGGGCCTCGCTATCTTTATCCCAGTTTTGACAAAAATCGGAACTGTTTTGTCCAAAGTCCTTCGGATGAGGACTGTAATCAAGGCCCGTGTTAATGCATGCAGAACATCTTGTGCACACGTTAAATCCTGTTCCGCTGTTCGAAAGAGAAGGCCATTGTGTGCGGGTGGAAACAGATGAAACAATTTGAAAAAGAAAAAAACCGCATACACACGCATGAATAAAATAAAAATTAAACAAATATATTTTAAAAAGTCACCTGAGGGCTTTGACTTGTTGCTTTACAAGATTCAGCGCTATATAAATTCCATACATTATTATTATTATTATTATTATTATTATTATTATTGTTAAGGAAATCAATATTGAAATCAGCAAGTACACTTGATTCAGTTGAGTAGTTACAAACATCATCTATCATTTGTTCAAAATTATCAAACCAACTGATGCATTCATCTGGGATCCCATACAAAAATCCGACTAGTATTGGTTTGCTTTTCAGGCGTCCTTCTAGCCATATACTTTCAATGCAATATTTAACAATAATGTTATCTGCTTATAAGTTACTGACTGATGTAGATAGGTTATTAATCTGTTTCCAATTTGGTTTTGGCATCTCGTTGATAGTTTTGATTGCTTGGAAGCTGATATTATATCATCTGCACATTATGTGACAACCTTCAATTCTGAAAAGCAAACATTATGATAAAGAAATATTTACATTTGAAAAAATGGAGTGCTAGTTCTGAAAACTTTATTTGCAAATGACAAACATTTAAAAATCCTACTTTGAATCCATTATCTAGTTAGCCAACACATTGGAAATTCGGACGTTTTTGCCATATATTGTATACAATAAGGGGGGAAAACAATAAAAATTAATTCACCAACAATCCTAATTTTAAAAAAGCACTATTTTAGCAACCGTCAGTGCAAAGGTTTTAAAAGGAGACTAAATATAATGCAAAATTATTATCTCATACAATCATATTACTCCAACAAGCACAAAAACAAAGAGCAGATAATCAAAATTTAAAAATAAAAATACCAGTCTAATACAAAAAATTAAATAGCAAAGAAGCAAAAAGCAAGCAACAACCTTTTTAAGCAATGAAAAACAATTAATAAACTCTGGTCAATCCAAAAATAACACTGATTGACCAGATATTAAACAACTGGCATCAACTTTTTCTTCTTCTTCTTTTTTCTTCTTCTTCTTCTTCTCTTCTTTTTCTTCCTTATTCCTTTTGTGGTTTTGTATTCTTCTACTTCCATTTTTGTCATGTTTCTCCACAGCGGAGGTTTGACAATGATGAGCCTTCTCCTCTCTCTCTGTTTTTTAGCTATCCTTCTTTTTTTATGCCCCTTTCTCTAAGATCATCAGCAATGCAGGGCACCCAGGTTTTTCTAGTCTTCCCTTTGGTCTCTTTCACCATTACGAAGTTCATTGACTTTTTTTTTGATGTGGTAATCTGATTTCAGGTTTGATTGTGCCCAAACCGTGCCGTCTATGGCTACTAGCTACAGACTTCAGATCATCAATTTGCAAATTCTCATAGTTTTTATTCGGATCCTGTCTTCCCATTTGATCTTTGTTCATGTAGGTAGTATTCGGTTTTCACAAGATCTTCAACAAATGTTTGTTGGTTTTGTGAAAACCACGTCTCCGAACTTACAGGCAGAACGGTCTGATGCAGGCCTTGTATATCAGACAGCGTTCTCTCCATGGATTTTCCGATTTCCGAGCGACATCCAAATCTTTTATTTTATTCCAAGCTCTTGCAATCTTGGTTCTGATGATATCTCAGATTTTGCTTCGCAAGCTCATCATCTTCTCCTACGGAGTGCCGAATGCGTTCTACCACTCCTATATTCCTGGTTCCAATTCTAGCTTTCTTCTTTCCTGCATTAGTATTGTGGTCACACTTCTTCTTTATACAACTGGGGCAGACAAATACTCTTTCCTCCTTCTTCAGACTTTTAGCACGTGCATGTGTTATTATTTTAGACTGTTTGTTAAATATCTTAATAGAACATAGTATTAGTTTAATTGACATTTGTCTTATACAACATGTTAAAACAATTTGACTTATATTATTAAAATGCATGAACATGGGTACGAATGTTTACAATGTGCGAGCATGCGTGCGCGAGTGACTGTTTGTGAATGTGCCCACGTAGGGGTCTACTAGGCGCACATGAGTAAAGGAAAGGATTTTTGTTGGGGTGGGTTTGTGGTCTGGCTGAGATATTGCTGATTTGTGGATGCTTTTTATCTCTCTGTTGGCTGTGCGTGCTGATGTTGGGTCAGTGTGTGTGGTTTTTAATATTTGTTTAAATGTTTATTGTTTTTATGTATGGCGAGTAAACCCCGGAATTTCTCTGTCTTTGTGGGTAATATGCTTTTGAATTTGAATTGTTGAATTCTGAGATCTTTTGTGACACAATATTGTCAGTTTGGAGCATTTGATCGAATTGTTCCTATCCCTTTGTGGCAGACACTACACGAGTATATGCCTTGCTCTTTATGTGTTCTGCAATCTTTTCCAACCATCATTGCTTTGGTCTTGTCAACATTCACCTTCATTCCTCTGCGTTCTAATCTCTGTTTCCAATTGCCAAATGTTTGAGTAGCGTCCTCACTGTTCTCAGCTACCAGTACTAGGTCATCAGCATTCAGCAGTTCCTAGATCTCTTCTGGCCTCTCTCCACTTCTCTCCACTTTGTCAAGAGAAAATACTCTTGCCTGATTGTATGATTTTAATCAGTTCATTTCAACATCCCACAGAGTCAATGTATGTTCCACACACACACACACCTAACAACACACACACACACTCACACACACACACACACACACGCTGAAAATGCATACATACATATGCAATCAAAACATGCACAAGCACCTCAGGAAGCACTGCATGCATGCCTTCCCAAAGATTTGCCCCGTGCACACCCAGTCTAGCTTGCAGAGCATGCATGTGCCCCCCAGGGTGCACAACATACATGCACCCCTCATGGAACAATGTGCATCCTCTCCCGGGGTGCACTTAACGCGCGCCCCACAGGGAAACAGAACATGCACACCCCCCTCAATAAGCACAGAACAGTAGGCAGGACCCCCCAGGAAGCACAGCATACTTGTAGTTTCAAGATGCACAGCATACATGTACCTTCCATCAAGAACAGCATACATCAACCACATAGGGAGCAATAAATGCACATTCCTTCCACCAAGCACAGCAGGCATGCACCCATAAGTAGGCACAACAGGCCTTTTCACATGGATGCACACAAAACACACACACAAACGCACACACATTAATCTTATTGTCAAATTTTTGCAGACTGTACCAGTCTTAAAGGAGGGAGAATAGTATACAATTTACTTTTTCCAGCTAGTTTGTTTTTGTTAAAGTATGTTTGTTGCCACTCACAACTTTTGACATTAGTGATTTGCACTTCAAGAGTTATACTTTATGATAACCATTTTAGTGAATGTAAGTAAAGGGACAAAATCACTGCAGTGTGATCATTCTCCATTGGGGGGGGGGTGGGTGGGGGGGGGAGAACAAAATCTTCATGAGGGTCTAATAATAATAATAATAATAATAATAATAATAATAAATGGAATTTATATATCGCTATATCTTGCAAAAAATAAATCAAAGCACTTTCAAAGTCTACACTGAGAAATAATTTGGGATGCCACATTAAGGAGTTGGTAAGCATATTGTCCTGGTTGGGACACCAGACGGGGGTTGGAACACTGGGTGCTGGGTGGTGGCACTGATGCAGCATCAGTCTGTGGGGCTGGCCTGGGGGGAATAGGATCCAGATTAAGGGGATAGGGAAGTGAAGGGGAAAATTCCATTGGTCTGGAATAATGGGTAGGGGCATGATCTGGATGAAGGGGAATGTGGAACTCAGGGATTGATTGAACATTTGCATTTTCACCGTTATGAAGCTGTTGTAGAGAAGATGACTGAGAAGAGCTGACTCCTGATGTCTGCCAGTGGCTTGAAAGACCCAGTAGGCAGCAGCAGGACCATATGCAAGAGGTGGGGGGCTGTATGTTGGTCTGCTGAACTCTCCACTGGAAGGCTGCATGGGTAATGTGTCATGGAGGAGGAGACAGTGGGCCACTGCAGGTTCTAAGTTTCTTATGTCCACAGGGATGGGCGGGATGCATTAAAGACCCCATTCTACCTTGTCTCGTTGTGGTAAATGCACTGTGATGTTCTGCAGGCTGCTGGTGAATGCGCACACCACCAGGCGATCAGCTTGAAGTTAACAGCTAGCTGGCCCATCCCTTTCATGCTGGGGGAACTAGTGAATAGAGTCTTTGTGAGGTGCCTGTATTGGAGGCACCATTCGGCGTCAGGAAAGTGTCATGGATGTTGATCATGATGTCGTCGTGTTTACATGGGCTGTAGCACAGGATGTTGCAGATTTTTGTTGGAGGGGGAATGATTGTCATTTATTGAGGGATGTCGTCCCCAAGCTGGAATAATTGAATGGAAGGCTATGTTTGCTTCAGGGGAAGATTCTTCACACAGTGCCATCAGCTCCACCCATGGCTCGGTAGATATCAGTCATGCAGACAGTCATTTAGCCAACATGGATTATCGTCTGCTGATCATGTGTGCATTTTGATGGTAGTGTTGTAGCATTTGGGTCAAGTGCTGTGGCCGTCACACCAGGTATACACAGCTTGAACACTCGGTTTCTGAGGACTTCCTAACAGTCTTGTTGATGTGTTTATGCCAGAATCTTCTACAGGGACATAACTGGAAACTATCTGGAATTTTGTTTTTCTTGATTTAATGTGCTCAGGTGTTTTTTCTTAGTAGTTCTTCTCATTGAGCTGACTTTGTTCTGAGGATTTTTGAGTGTAAGATTTAGTGGTACCCACTTTGTTACTATAGGATTGGGTGTGGTGTGTTTGGTTTGATATATGGTTCAGTAATCGTGTCAAACCAATTTTTGAATTGACACCAGGGGATGTTATACTGGAGTTAGGGTTCAGGAGTTAAAGTTATGTTCTTATGTTGCAGTGAATCTTCTCGAGTAATCGGTTTCAACATACTGTCAGCACTGTGGTTGTATCCTTTGGAGTGTTGTCTTCCTCAAGTTTGACCCAAAGAAGGATCTGGGGCTTTGGCAGCTTAAAAAGCCTGCTCTCTGCTTTATCCTAACCATGTCCGCACTGGGTTTGTGCTGGTCATGACTGGAACTTTGTTCAGCAGGAGGTTTTAGTTTAATAGAAGCGTGCCCCCATGGTGTTTTTAATGAATTATTTTCTTTGATTGTGATATTGTCTGGGTTTCCAGTTGAGAAAATACTTGTTAGGTTTTCCAATTTAAGTTCTATACTTTTATTCTTACTATTCCAAAGTTCGCTTGATTTCGTTTTTTGACAGAAACCTGTTACATCATACAGCTGAGAGCTGTGTGGGTGTTTTTAGGTACCTTCAAAGTTGCACTGTACAATCTCATGACTTTCTCAAGGGAGTTTCAGTTTTAGGTTCCATGGACGTGGTCAAAAATATTTTAGGGACACATTGTACGCCTTTATCGTTTATTGTTGCGTTTGCTGTGCGGTCTTGATGAATCAGACAATCACATTGATGAAGGTTGGAAGCCAGGCCTATGAGGGAATTACCCTCCATCTTTTGTGGAGTTGGACTGCAGTGTTTCTTGATAACCTATGACTGCATTTTCCTTGGAAATATCATTGGGATTTTTCTGCAGGGACAGCTGCCTTGAGTTCGTGTCAGTCTATCTATGAAAACTTCAAGGATGAAGTTTGAGGTTCAGACGAAGGAAGTAGGAAGGTAGAAGGTTAGGAGGAAGGAGGATAGAGGATTAGCAGGAAGGAGGTTTGAGGTTAGGATAAGTCGAAATAGGATTAGTGGATAATTATAAAGGAGGAAATTGAGGATTATAAAGAGGTAATGATGTAGGGGTGAGTAGGATATGGGCTGTAGATGTACATTACGTACAGTGAGGAGAAAGCTTGATAGATTGGTAAACATCTTCAAGAAATAAATAGGATGAGCTATCAGCTAAGACTGCAAACTGTCTGTGTTAATCATTCAGCTAAAATAGGCACAAGACCTCGGAGAAGTTCATTTTCTTTATTTGTCCCACTGCCTGCAGTCATTTGCCTTGGCCAGAGTATGGTGCTCAGTGTTCATTTTTTAAAGTATAGAGACTGGGTTATTCTTTTAGAGTCCTCCACATAAATTCTAATAACTGATTTGCAAAGGACCTGAGGGAAGGTGGGTAGCTGATCCAGATTGAAGAGATATAACATTGTCCTCATCATTGAAATCAGTGAATTCAATTCTGACAAGTTCTTCTTCTACAGCAGAGTATCTGTAAAAAAAGCTATTTTGCCATGCTATTAACTTTTTTTCCAGGGCAGGAGAAATGGTTTTGAATGGTGTCCAAAGTTGCCTGAACTTTATTTTCCTTGAGAGATGGCAGATGTTCCATAATTGAAAAGAATCATCATTTTCACATCCACTCTTTCAATCACAGACATTGTCTCGAGAGATTGCTGCTTCAAGTCATAACTTCATAATTTCAATTCACATTTACAACATACTTTTCAAATTGTTTATGATTTTCTTGATATAATAGAATTAGCCAAAAAAAAAATTTTGTGATGCCTGTGTTTGTCCAGATTTTAAAAGTTCAGGCCTTTTGATAAACAACAACAAAACCTCACATGTATAGGCTCAACTTGCATGTGCACAGGATTGGTACACATAGGTGTGGCCAAGGGAAAAGCTGTGATTGCTGTTTATATTTTTGAAGCTCAGATGTTCTTCTTTAAGTTTACTTATTATTAATTAATTGGTTAAGCACCATTTGAATGTCTCTACCACACTCTAACTTCATAGTTGCTTGCAAAGGGGCTTCACACATCAGTTCCCAAAATGTCACATCTGTTGATGACTTAGATCACCATCAAATTAGGTAATACTGAAGAGCCATGGCAAACACAACCCACTAGTTCAGCAGCCAGCCAGAGAGAGGGATAGAATAACAATGACAATGACAAAGATTTATTGTGATAAGCCAGATTCACAAGGGAATCGTGGGAAAGGATGCCAGGCACAAAACATAAATATGTTATACTAAGAACTAAGCTGATTACAGCCAAAAATGTCAATAGTCATCATGGCATGGACTCCTTAACTGGTATACAGGGAAATGAGGAGAGAGAGTTAGAGAGAGATGGAATAAGAAGAAGAGAAGAAGAAGATGAAGAAGAAGAAGAAGAAGAAGACAGAAGGAAGATGAAGAAGAAGAAGAAGGAGGAGGGAGGAGGGAGGAGGAAGTGAGGTGGGGAGGAGGACGAGGAAGAGGAGGAAGACCTTTTACTGAGAAAAAGCAAAGCAAAAAAACAAAAAACCATCAGCTGAGATATCAACCAAAAGCATGTTAGAATATTTTACAATCCGAACTAAAACTGAAAAAAGCATACAGTAACAAGGAAGACTGGCGATGAGAGAGCAGAGAGATAGAGAGAGAGAGAGAGAGATAACGATAACGATAACGAATAACGATATAACGATAACGAATTTCTATTTTCTAGAGGGTAATGTATAAGTACAAGACTGTTTTACTCCAGCCCCGCGAAAGAAAGACAAAGAAAGAACGTAATCAGACAAAATATAGCAAGTGAATCATAATAATTACCAATAAACATCAAAACTATAATCATCATTGTCATCACCTCTATCATCATCCCCATCAATCACCACATCATATAAACAAAATATTTTGATCACATATAAACTTTATGGGCTTGATGGAATGTGATATGAACAAATTACCGCCTAATGTTTTTTCGAGTCATATTATTTACAACATTTTTAAAAATTAAAAAATAAAATGTATTGTCAGAGGAGAAAACACTAACATGAAGAGAATGTGGGAAGGAGAGGTAAGGAAGAAGAGAGAGACAGAGAGAGAGATAGAGAGAGAGGAGTGAGAGAGAAAGGGAGAGAGAGAGAGGAGGGGGGGAGGGTGAGAGAGGGATTTCATCAAAGATATATATACCAAAAAACGATATATACTTGATTACTGTAGAAAAAAAAATATGTATGCTTATATATTGTTCTCAATTTCTTCTTTGGAATAGGACAGCCCAAGTCAGAGAGATCCATTAAGGTAATTGTACAAATGGCTTTTGAATTTTTAAAGTTGGATTAGATCTTATGAATTTGGTAAATGTTATTTTACAACCATCCTTCAGAAAGTTTAGACTTGGATTTGCATAGAGTAATGTCGTAAAAAGGCAAGATTCGTTTATGTGATGTCGATATTCTTTAATGGTAAAACATGTTCTTTTGAAATATCGGATTTCCGTGCGTTATTTTTTGCATAAAAATCCTTTGTTTATAGAAGTATTTGCTTGAGAGGGGAGAACTTTGCTTGTTTGTAGTCAGATGAAGTTGATTTGCCAATGCAATTTTTATGGTCAGTGTCTAGACTCCCCTAATGTTCAGCAATATATATTCTGCACTTTAGAGTAAGGTGTTTCCAAGTGGTTACATACTGTTCAAAATGAATAGTTTGGCATCTTGGGGGGATAACCACTTCGAGACCTTGTTCGCATATTGTAGTGGTCAAGGGTCTTTCTCTGTAAGCAGAAAGAATGAGAATTTTTTACGTATTTATTCTTTTTTCTGCTGTTTTCATCACAAGAGATGGTGTGAAGCTAAGGTCTAAAATCGTTAAGCCTTTTTAGATGTGGGTTTCTTTGGATGAGGTATTACAGTGTAGTTTTCCAAATAATGGATTCTGACAAGTATCCAGTATGCTCCTGGTTACAGGTGTTGAAGGACCACTGGCAAGCTCAGTAGCGCAGAATTTCAGGGTTTTCAATATACCATCTGATCCAGGATATTTGTTAATGTATTGCCTTTAAGTGATTACTGATAATGTTCTTCATCAACAATGACTCTATTTTCAGAAACTAGGGATTGCTTAGGTTCATTTATTTCATCTGAGAAATAATGCTCTTTCTTCAATGCGAAGTAAAAAAAAAAAGGTTTAAATGGTCTGGTTGTTGTTATCACCATTCCCTGGATAATGATCTTTGACTATGTTGGAAAAACTTACATGTTTATGCAGGAATATTTTTTATTCCCTGCCATGTAGCACTAAAATTGTTCCCTGCAAATTTGTCTTCTATCTTATTTTTTATATACGTCTGGCCTGTGCAACAGCTGCTTTGACTTCTTTCTTTACTGCCTTCTTTTGTTGCTCTGTGCCTGTGTAACATACTTCTTCCTTTTTGCTGTTTCTGCTGCTGTTACTGCTGCTGCTTCTGTTCGTTCCACTACTGTTGCTACTAGTCAAATGGTTAGGTGCTGATGACGAAGTTGGTGATGACAGTGGATGAATGTCCAGTATTATTTTGGAGAAAAATCTGTGTTTCTCTGCACAGGTTAAAAAAAAAAATTCTGCACCTTTGCCTTAAAAGGAAATGCGTTTCTGTATGACTGTTTGTATCTCTGAAGATGGAGTATAGCTGCCTATATGGTGCAGTATTTGAAATCAATCGTGCACGCACACTTCTTATTCAGTTTACATCTGGGTTTCCCAGTGATTCCTAGGCGCCAGGAATTAAAGAGTGCACACCTGTTCAGAATGGTTAATCTGGGGAACGCTAAACTACAGCCACGATGATCACTGTTTCCACTTTCATATTCGTGCTCAACTACAACCACGATGATCACTGTTTCCACTTTCATATTCGTGCTAAACTACAACCACGATGATCACTGTTTCCACTTTCATAGTCGTGCTAAACTACAACTACGATGATCACTGTTTCCACTTTCATATTCGTGCTCAACTACAACCACGATGATCACTGTTTCCACTTTCATATTCGTGCTCAACTACAACCACGATGATCACTGTTTCCACTTTCATATTCGTGCTCAACTACAACCACGATGATCACTGTTTCCACTTTCATAGTCGTGCTAAACTAGTACATGATAAAAAAGAAAACCCCCAAAACCCTAGCACAAACCATCACTTTAAAGCTTTCTTTTTCTCCTTGACTTTTTTAGCCTCCCATCTTCTTCTGTTACTTTTTTTTTGGTTTGTAAGGCTTCCTTGTCTTACCTTACTGTGCAAAGAACTATGTGTTAATCACCCTAAAGCTATCAAATGGAAGAAAGAACTTCTCAAGAAAGTATAGTCTCATACGAAGGACTTTTAGGGAGAGTAAAGTCTGCACTGATATTAACTCCAGAGAAAAAAGCCACTTGAACCATAATTGACCCTGGGTAGGCAGATCATGAATACATCACTCTAACCACCAGGCTATCTCCAAAAAAGAGAGTGAGAGAGAGACTGACTAACTGATTAATTGATTGATTGATTGATTATATAATTGACTACTAATCTTTATTTCCAAGAGTTACATATAAGTAATGACTTTCTCTTCACCCACCTCTTGCCCTAAATTGAGAGCTATCATTGTATTTATGGAAACTAGTAACATCAGGGAGAGACGAGAGAGAGAGAGAAAGAGACCAGGGAGAGAGAGATGAGAGGAGAGAGAGAGATGTAGAGAGAGAGGAGAGAGTGACAGAGAGACGAGAGAAGATGAGATTGAAGAGAGAGTGAGAGAGAGAAAGAGAGAGACATCCAAAACTCTCTTACTCAAACTCATATATTTCAATGTGGGTACTTTGATATGCCAGAGCTTCTTTACACCAGGCCCTCATGGGCAAAAATTTGAGAGGAAACATGAGTAACCATGAATTAACAAGCAAAATAGTGTCAAAGCAATGAAATGAATCACACAACTTGCCATTCAATTTATGGGTAGATCCGAAAATCAATGAAAAACCATAAGAATTTTAATCCAATCGATAAATAAACAAGAACAATTAAAACACTGAACAAACTCTCCTCCTGACTACCCCATCTCCCCTAAACAGACAACTCCCCCAAAAAAAAAACAACACCAAATACACACACCCTCCATACACAACACTGAAACACACTACACAACCACACACTACACACACACACACACACACACACACTTACTCATACAGACATGCGGGCGTGCAGCACTCATTAACACACGCGCGCACACTCCCATCACTCACACACAAACGTAGGAACGCTCACACTACCACCACACACACACACACACACACACTCACTCTGAGCCTAGTCATGGCACTGACCACAACTAGTGCGCGCGCTGCGCGTGCGAGCAGACCCAACTTCATCATGGTACAAATCCATACCATGTGTACTTATCATAACTTTTTATTTTAGCTGTTACGTCATATTCATTAAAGGTAATCTTAACCACACATTTCACCCCATCAAACAATGAGCTTATTAAAGCACAAAAAAGAAGAGAAAAAAATAAAAAACAAAACCAAAAAATCAAGCAGAGGAATATCAGGACAAACACAACACCACACTGAGTTCAACAAGGATGCTCTATTACATTATACCTTAATACCACCCAATGTATATTACAGAAAAATTTAAACATAACGTGTGTGGTAAACTTTTTTTCAAATGATGATATGATACTTTTCTCTTTATAAAGGACGGGGATTTTGTTCCATAACTTTTGCTGGCAATGCGAATAAACTAGAGAGTGACATAATGAGATCGGTTTCTTGGACAGGAGGAACAACATACTTTTGTTAGGAACAGTTTTAACAGGGAACCTCTGACAAAGATAATGGGAGCTAGTTTATTCTGATCTTGCTATATTGAATACATTTTTTAAAGATGACTATGTAAACTAAAAGGAAGAATGTTCAACTCTTTGTAGCTACTAGTTTCAACAGAAGTAGTTCTAAGGATAGTTAACTTGAGAGACTGTTTATATACTCTCTCAAGTTGTCCTATACAGTTTTTACTTGCCAAATCCCAGCATGTAGAAGCATAGTAACAATCAGGTTGTAGAAGAATAGTTTTCAAGTATGTTGATGCAGAAAATGTTTTATTTGGTTTAGATGGAATAGCTTCTTAGATGATTTTTTTAGAAGTACTAAAAATATGATTTGAGCATGACGAATTATAATCGATTTTTAGACCAAGTAGTTTATAGGAACTGACTTATTTTTGTATTTTATCATAAATCTTTATTCCATTTAATTTGGTTTTAAAGTTTTGGCACTTTTGTCTTGTTTGCACATTTACCATAATTTATTTCAGTGGGTGGAGAGCTATGTGATTGCACTCTGGCCACATTGCTAGATTGTTTAAGTTTCTTGCAATATATACTTACAGAGGTTCTCATATTGATCTGCTTGTACGTATGGTGTTTTTGTCACGCAAAGCGTTCACAAGTGGAGAAATATGGATGGTGGCAAAGATCGTTGTATATATTGAAATGAGGCAGGCCTAGCCACGGAAACCTTGAGGAATACCATACTTCACAGGCAAAGGACAAAAAAAATTGTAATCTCGATAAACAGCTTGTCGTCTTTCTTTTATCAAATAATACTTGTAATCAGTTTAGAGTGTCTGCACTAAGCCATAATTAGCAGTTTCTTTCTAGGAGTTTGTGGTCTATTACAGTCAATTGCCTTTGGCAAAGTCACGAAAACTCATCCAGTTATGATATTATGTGATATTTAAATGCCTTTTCTCTATTTGAGATTGCTGAGTGCAGTATGACATGAATACTTTTCTATAAAAGCCCTGTGTATGGTGAAATATGTTATGATTAGTATAAGTATGATCAGAAGTGTGGCTTTTAGATGCTTTTCTAAGGCTTAGACAATAGACATTAATGGAAATGGGTCGATAGTTGTGGAAAGGTATTTGGATCTCCTGATAAAAGCACAGGTAAAACTTTTGCATTCGTTAAACATTTGAGGTTTGAACTTTTTTCAATAAAGAGATTATGTATAATGTAGATGTTCAGAGTTACTTGCACAGAAATATTCCACTATTTTGCACTTTTTTTCACATTTGTCACGCTCCATAAGGGTTTGTGGATAAAACCCCCCTCCTGTCTCCTAGCTATCTTCCTAAGAAACACCAAACAAGAACACTGAAGAAAGTTCCAGACTTTACTTTCCAAATCCAAAAGCCAATCTTCAGAACAATTTCTTAATCTACTTCCACCTCACCACACACACACACACACACACACACAACTCACTAACACACACACACAAAGATTCAACTTTCGGTCACACTCTAAATTGGTTCCTGACTGGATCAGATCCCTTCCAACCTGTACCTCCTGATCCCTATTCACTACGCTTTTTTCCTTTTCATCCAAAAATGTGGGAGGAATTCAGGAAAATAATAAATGAAATGACCATAAATTCATGTGATCTTGATCCAATGCTGCATCTCTTTTTTCACGCAGTGCCTTCCACAGTTTATTCCAACTATCACGAAGATTGTTAACTAATACTCTTTTTTCTGAATTTTTACTTCAGAAAACTCAAAACTGCAATAGTTACACCTCTTCTCGAAAGCCGACCTCGACCATAACATACTGAAAAATTACTGACCTGTTTCTAAATACCTTTCATATCCAAAAGTACTTGAAAAGTAGTAGTTCTGAACAATCTCAACAGCCATCTTCATGCAAATAGTCTCTTCATGTATTTTCAGTCTGCTATCGCGTCAACAACCACAGCAGGAAACCCCCTAGTACACACTTTTAACACGCTTCCAAACGCTTTGGCTCAGAGAAATCTCCCTTCTCACTATTATCGTCTTATCTGCAGCATCTGACATATAGTCACTCTATCTTCTCTCCCGTCTCATAAAAAAACGTTGGTACTCAAGGTTGCAGCCCTTCCCTGGTTTAGTTCAAACCTTACAGGACCGCGATTTCAGACAGTTCAGTAAACAATTTCTAACAATTTCTGCAAAACTGGAATGTGGAGTCCACAAGAATCAGTTCTGGGGCCCTGTCCTGTTCACTCTCTACCACTGTTCCACTATCATACATAATAACCGTCACACTGATCAACCCATCATTCTACACTGAAGATCTAGATTTAAAGAGGGACACTCTTGTAAATCTGCCTTATCTATTGACAAATATGTCACTTTTGCCTCAATACATTCCAAACTGGATGATACTAAAACAAGGTTACAGCTAAATGCAGATTAAACACGAAGCCATGATTATAGGTACAAACACAAACTCTCTGCCATCACAACATATTCAATAGAATTTGGCTGTACATCAGTTCTGCTATCCACTGCAGTTTTAAGTATCTAGGTGGTGTTATGACAAACCACACTCTATATGCAAAAAGTTCAATACCCTGACATGCATTCCTTGCTATTTTAATTACAGCGTTATAAGTGCAATCAGAAAGTACTGTCAAACTGATGCAGCATCCAAACTTGTCACATCTCTTATTCTTTCACGTCTGGACTATTTTAAATTTTCTTTTGGTGTTGCAGCATCATCTATCCACTGCCTTCCACGATTTACAAAACTATGCATGCTCGACTAGTCCTCAAAAAGAAAAAAAAATCTTAGCATATTACTCAAATCCTGCAATCTCTCCACTGGTTGCCTAGCCATAGAGAGTAAAGTACAAGCTCAGTACCTCTTGTCACAATTGTCTTCACAAAACAGGGGGCACCTTCATTTCTCTGTGAATGACCTCTGTTACAATTTGTCTCCACAAAACAGCACCATCATATCATCTGTGAATGTCTTCACCTGTACACTCTTCTCGTTCCCTGCTTTTCTGCAGATACCCTGGGCTTTATTAATATCTAGATTTCAACCTTTCCACTGTTAGGGACGTTGCTCTTTCTCTTTTTTCTGGTCCATATCAATCTGGAATGACCTCCCTCTCTCCCTTCGTGAAAAGCCTACTTAGGACAGCTTTTAAATCAGCCTCAAAACATACCGATTTCATAACCTAAGGATTTTTTCCCTCTTGTTTCATCTCATATCTGTCCCTGCCTTTAAAAGCAAAAATTCATCACCTGGATGAAGTGTACAAATCCTGTGTGTGCGTGTATGTGTGTGTGTGTGTTTTGTGTGTGTGTGTGTGTGTGTGTGTGTGTGTGTGTGTGTGTGTGTGTGGCTGTGTTTTGCTGTGTGTGTATGTGTGTGTGTTTTTGTGTGAATGTGTTGTTGCAATTTGAATTTGTTAGAAATTTTGTTATCATTGTTGGCTGCTTGTGTTGGAGGAATTGAATGAAGGCACTCTGATTTGTAATTGCAAGATATAGCGCTATATAAATTCCATATGTTATTATTATTGTTGTTGTTGTTGTTGTTGTTGTTATTTATTATTATTATTATTATTATTATTATTATTATTATTATTATTATTATTATTATTATTATTATTATATCCTAAACCACGGGAGTTTGTTTTAATGAACACAACTCCTTATGCACTTCATACACACAATTATATTTAAATGACAGTTTAGACTTTATGGATTTGGAGTTACAAAATTCCTGTAAAAAAATGGCATTCTTGTAATTTATGAGCTGTTCATATTTTACAATTTGTTTCAGCATAGTACAAAAGTGTTTGATTTATATTGAATTGAAGATAGGACCCATACCTGAAGAAGCAGTGATGAGATGATTTTTTGGGTAGATAATTAATTGCTTTCCAGAGAGACTTTGGGTCCTCCTTTGATGATATTGACTCACTAAAATATTTCTTTTTTGCAATTTATTTCATGAATGTCATTTTATTATGCTGTTCCTTAAATTTTTCATCTTTTCTTGTTGATTTTAGAAAGTTATCTCAGACGGTTATGGCTTCAGTGATTTCATAAATTAACCAGGGTGGTTTATCTCTAGCTTTTACAGGTTTGATTCTAAGAGGGGCGTGAATATCAAAGATTGATGAAAAAATCCTATACCAAATTGGAAAATGCTTCCTCTGGGTCAGGAAACTGATGTCATCGGGGAAAGTTTGCTTTCTTAGTAGAACCAAAAACATGTCTGCATGGTATTGTCCTATTGCTGCCCATTAGAAATGTTTTTGTGTTTGAATTTGGTTTGTTACCACATGTTTTGACCATGTAAACTACAGGATAGTGATTACTAATACCTTAGACAGGTTCAGGTACAGTTCTAATTGTTAGATGGAGTGGTTGGTATTTATAGGGGTCAATCATCTGTTTTAGAAATGAGTTTTCCTTGTGGATTATTTACCCAATTGTGATAGTTTTATACACCTCAAAGATTTTTTCCATTTATTATTAGCTTTTTAGAAAGTGAAGGAAGGTGGCAGGATAGTTAAAGGACGTTTGCCTGCCAACAAGTAAACAATGAGGTTCTGGGGTTCATTTCCAGGGCCTCGCTATCTTTATCCCAGTTTTGACAAAAATCGGAACTGTTTTGTCCAAAGTCCTTCGGATGAGACTGTAATCCAAGGCCCGTGTTAATGCATGCAGAACATCTTGTGCACACGTTAAATCCTGTTCCGCTGTTCGAAAGAGAAGGCCATTGTGTGCGGGTGGAAACAGATGAAACAATTTGAAAAAGAAAAAAACCGCATACACACGCATGAATAAAATAAAAATTAAACAAATATATTTTAAAAAGTCACCTGAGGGCTTTGACTTGTTGCTTTACAAGATTCAGCGCTATATTAAATCCATACTGTATTTTATTATTATGATTATTATTATTATTATGGTTAAAAATCAATATTGAATATCAGCAAGTACACTTGATTCAGTTGAGATAGTTACAAACATATCTATCATTTGTTCAAATATTTTCAAACCAATGATGCATTCAATTGGGTAGTCCCATACAAAAAATCCGACTAGTATTGGTTTGCTTTTCAGGCGTCCTTCTAGCCATATACTTTCAATGCAATATTTAACAATAATGTTATCTGCTTATAAGTTACTGACTGATGTAGATAGGTTATTAATCTGTTTCCAATTTGGTTTTGGCATCTCGTTGATAGTTTTGATTGCTTGGAAGCTGATATTATATCATCTGCACATTATGTGACAACCTTCAATTCTGAAAAGCAAACATTATGATAAAGAAATATTTACATTTGAAAAAATGGAGTGCTAGTTCTGAAAACTTTATTTGCAAATGACAAACATTTAAAAATCCTACTTTGAATCCATTATCTAGTTAGCCAACACATTGGAAATTCGGACGTTTTTGCCATATATTGTATACAATAAGGGGGGAAAACAATAAAAATTAATTCACCAACAATCCTAATTTTAAAAAAGCACTATTTTAGCAACCGTCAGTGCAAAGGTTTTAAAAGGAGACTAAATATAATGCAAAATTATTATCTCATACAATCATATTACTCCAACAAGCACAAAAACAAAGAGCAGATAATCAAAATTTAAAAATAAAAATACCAGTCTAATACAAAAAATTAAATAGCAAAGAAGCAAAAAGCAAGCAACAACCTTTTTAAGCAATGAAAAACAATTAATAAACTCTGGTCAATCCAAAAATAACACTGATTGACCAGATATTAAACAACTGGCATCAACTTTTTCTTCTTCTTCTTTTTTCTTCTTCTTCTTCTTCTCTTCTTTTTCTTCCTTATTCCTTTTGTGGTTTTGTATTCTTCTACTTCCATTTTTGTCATGTTTCTCCACAGCGGAGGTTTGACAATGATGAGCCTTCTCCTCTCTCTCTGTTTTTTAGCTATCCTTCTTTTTTTATGCCCCTTTCTCTAAGATCATCAGCAATGCAGGGCACCCAGGTTTTTCTAGTCTTCCCTTTGGTCTCTTTCACCATTACGAAGTTCATTGACTTTTTTTTTGATGTGGTAATCTGATTTCAGGTTTGATTGTGCCCAAACCGTGCCGTCTATGGCTACTAGCTACAGACTTCAGATCATCAATTTGCAAATTCTCATAGTTTTTATTCGGATCCTGTCTTCCCATTTGATCTTTGTTCATGTAGGTAGTATTCGGTTTTCACAAGATCTTCAACAAATGTTTGTTGGTTTTGTGAAAACCACGTCTCCGAACTTACAGGCAGAACGGTCTGATGCAGGCCTTGTATATCAGACAGCGTTCTCTCCATGGATTTTCCGATTTCCGAGCGACATCCAAATCTTTTATTTTATTCCAAGCTCTTGCAATCTTGGTTCTGATGATATCTCAGATTTTGCTTCGCAAGCTCATCATCTTCTCCTACGGAGTGCCGAATGCGTTCTACCACTCCTATATTCCTGGTTCCAATTCTAGCTTTCTTATTTCCTGCATTAGTATTGTGGTCACACTTCTTCTTTATACAACTGGGGCAGACAAATACTCTTTCCTCCTTCTTCAGACTTTTAGCACGTGCATGTGTTATTATTTTAGACTGTTTGTTAAATATCTTAATAGAACATAGTATTAGTTTAATTGACATTTGTCTTATACAACATGTTAAAACAATTTGACTTATATTATTAAAATGCATGAACATGGGTACGAATGTTTACAATGTGCGAGCATGCGTGCGCGAGTGACTGTTTGTGAATGTGCCCACGTAGGGGTCTACTAGTGCGCACATGAGTAAAGGATTTTTGTTGGGGTGGGTTTGTGGCTGGCTGAGATATTGCTGATTTGTGGATGCTTTTTATCTCATGATGGGTGCGTGCTGATGTTGGACAGTGTGTGTGTTTTAAATATTATGTTTAAATGTTTATTGTTTTTATGTATGGCGAGTAAACCCCCGGAATTTCTCTGTCTTTGTGGGTAATATGCTTTTGAATTTGAATTGTTGAATTCTGAGATCTTTTGTGACACAATATTGTCAGTTTGGAGCATTTGATCGAATTGTTCCTATCCCTTTGTGGGCAGAAAATACCGAGTATATGCCTTGCTCTTTATGTGTTTGACAATCTTTTCCAACTCATTTGACTTTGGTTCTTGTTCAACATTCACCTTCATTCCTCTGCGTTCTAATCTCTGTTTCCAACTTGACAAATGTTTGAGTAGCGTCCTCACTGTTCTCAGCTACCAGTACTAGGTCATCAGCATTCAGCAGTTCCTAGATCTCTTCTGGCCTCTCTCCACTTCTCTCCACTTTGTCAAGAGAAAATACTCTTGCCTGATTGTATGATTTTAATCAGTTCATTTCAAATCCCACTGAGTCATTGTATGTTCCACACACACACACACCTAACAACACACACACACACTCACACACACACACACACACACGCTGAAAATGCATACATACATATGCAATCAAAACATGCAACAAGCACCTCAGGAAGAATGCATGCATGCCTTCCAAAGATTTGCCCCTGTGCCACACCCAGGTCTAGCTTGCAGAGCATGACATGTTGCCCCCCAGGGTGCACAACATACATGCACCCCTCATGGAACAATGTGCATCCTCTCCCGGGGTGCACTTAACGCGCGCCCCACAGGGAAACAGAACATGCACACCCCCCTCAATAAGCACAGAACAGTAGGCAGGACCCCCCAGGAAGCACAGCATACTTGTAGTTTCAAGATGCACAGCATACATGTACCTTACATCAAGAACAGCATACATCAACCACATAGGGAGCAATAAATGCACATTCCTTCCACCAAGCACAGCAGGCATGCACCCATAAGTAGGCACAACAGGCCTTTTCACATGGATGCACACAAAACACACACACAAACGCACACACATTAATCTTATTGTCAAATTTTTGCAGACTGTACCAGTCTTAAAGGAGGGAGAATAGTATACAATTTACTTTTTCCAGCTAGTTTGTTTTTGTTAAAGTATGTTTGTTGCCACTCACAACTTTTGACATTAGTGATTTGCACTTCAAGAGTTATACTTTATGATAACCATTTTAGTGAATGTAAGTAAAGGGACAAAATCACTGCAGTGTGATCATTCTCCATTGGGGGGGGGGTGGGTGGGGGGGGGAGAACAAATCTTCATGAGGGTCTAATAATAATAATATAATAATAATAATAATAATTAGGAATTTATATATCGCTAATCTTGCAAAAAATAATCAAAGCACTTTCAAAGTCTACCACTGAGAAAAATTTGGGATGCCACATTAAGGAGTTGTAAGCATATTGTCCTGGTTGGGAAGACCAGAGGGGGTTTGGACACACTGGGTGTGGGCTTGGGTGGTGGCATGATGCAGCATCAGTCTGTGGGGCTGGCCTGGGGGGAATAGGATCCAGATTAAGGGGATAGGGAAGTGAAGGGGAAAATTCCATTGGTCTGGAATAATGGGTAGGGGCATGATCTGGATGAAGGGGAATGTGGAACTCAGGGATTGATTGAACATTTGCATTTTCACCGTTATGAAGCTGTTGTAGAGAAGATGACTGAGAAGAGCTGACTCCTGATGTCTGCCAGTGGCTTGAAAGACCCAGTAGGCAGCAGCAGGACCATATGCAAGAGGTGGGGGGCTGTATGTTGGTCTGCTGAACTCTCCACTGGAAGGCTGCATGGGTAATGTGTCATGGAGGAGGAGACAGTGGGCCACTGCAGGTTCTAAGTTTCTTATGTCCACAGGGATGGGCGGGATGCATTAAAGACCCCATTCTACCTTGTCTCGTTGTGGTAAATGCACTGTGATGTTCTGCAGGCTGCTGGTGAATGCGCACACCACCAGGCGATCAGCTTGAAGTTAACAGCTAGCTGGCCCATCCCTTTCATGCTGGGGGAACTAGTGAATAGAGTCTTTGTGAGGTGCCTGTATTGGAGGCACCATTCGGCGTCAGGAAAGTGTCATGGATGTTGATCATGATGTCGTCGTGTTTACATGGGCTGTAGCACAGGATGTTGCAGATTTTTGTTGGAGGGGGAATGATTGTCATTTATTGAGGGATGTCGTCCCCAAGCTGGAATAATTGAATGGAAGGCTATGTTTGCTTCAGGGGAAGATTCTTCACACAGTGCCATCAGCTCCACCCATGGCTCGGTAGATATCAGTCATGCAGACAGTCATTTAGCCAACATGGATTATCGTCTGCTGATCATGTGTGCATTTTGATGGTAGTGTTGTAGCATTTGGGTCAAGTGCTGTGGCCGTCACACCAGGTATACACAGCTTGAACACTCGGTTTCTGAGGACTTCCTAACAGTCTTGTTGATGTGTTTATGCCAGAATCTTCTACAGGGACATAACTGGAAACTATCTGGAATTTTGTTTTTCTTGATTTAATGTGCTCAGGTGTTTTTTCTTAGTAGTTCTTCTCATTGAGCTGACTTTGTTCTGAGGATTTTTGAGTGTAAGATTTAGTGGTACCCACTTTGTTACTATAGGATTGGGTGTGGTGTGTTTGGTTTGATATATGGTTCAGTAATCGTGTCAAACCAATTTTTGAATTGACACCAGGGGATGTTATACTGGAGTTAGGGTTCAGGAGTTAAAGTTATGTTCTTATGTTGCAGTGAATCTTCTCGAGTAATCGGTTTCAACATACTGTCAGCACTGTGGTTGTATCCTTTGGAGTGTTGTCTTCCTCAAGTTTGACCCAAAGAAGGATCTGGGGCTTTGGCAGCTTAAAAAGCCTGCTCTCTGCTTTATCCTAACCATGTCCGCACTGGGTTTGTGCTGGTCATGACTGGAACTTTGTTCAGCAGGAGGTTTTAGTTTAATAGAAGCGTGCCCCCATGGTGTTTTTAATGAATTATTTTCTTTGATTGTGATATTGTCTGGGTTTCCAGTTGAGAAAATACTTGTTAGGTTTTCCAATTTAAGTTCTATACTTTTATTCTTACTATTCCAAAGTTCGCTTGATTTCGTTTTTTGACAGAAACCTGTTACATCATACAGCTGAGAGCTGTGTGGGTGTTTTTAGGTACCTTCAAAGTTGCACTGTACAATCTCATGACTTTCTCAAGGGAGTTTCAGTTTTAGGTTCCATGGACGTGGTCAAAAATATTTTAGGGACACATTGTACGCCTTTATCGTTTATTGTTGCGTTTGCTGTGCGGTCTTGATGAATCAGACAATCACATTGATGAAGGTTGGAAGCCAGGCCTATGAGGGAATTACCCTCCATCTTTTGTGGAGTTGGACTGCAGTGTTTCTTGATAACCTATGACTGCATTTTCCTTGGAAATATCATTGGGATTTTTCTGCAGGGACAGCTGCCTTGAGTTCGTGTCAGTCTATCTATGAAAACTTCAAGGATGAAGTTTGAGGTTCAGACGAAGGAAGTAGGAAGGTAGAAGGTTAGGAGGAAGGAGGATAGAGGATTAGCAGGAAGGAGGTTTGAGGTTAGGATAAGTCGAAATAGGATTAGTGGATAATTATAAAGGAGGAAATTGAGGATTATAAAGAGGTAATGATGTAGGGGTGAGTAGGATATGGGCTGTAGATGTACATTACGTACAGTGAGGAGAAAGCTTGATAGATTGGTAAACATCTTCAAGAAATAAATAGGATGAGCTATCAGCTAAGACTGCAAACTGTCTGTGTTAATCATTCAGCTAAAATAGGCACAAGACCTCGGAGAAGTTCATTTTCTTTATTTGTCCCACTGCCTGCAGTCATTTGCCTTGGCCAGAGTATGGTGCTCAGTGTTCATTTTTTAAAGTATAGAGACTGGGTTATTCTTTTAGAGTCCTCCACATAAATTCTAATAACTGATTTGCAAAGGACCTGAGGGAAGGTGGGTAGCTGATCCAGATTGAAGAGATATAACATTGTCCTCTCATTGAAACAGTGAATCAATTCTGACAAGTTCTTCTTCTACAGCAGAGTAACTGTAAAAAAGCTTATTTTAGCCACATGCTATTAACTTTTTTTCCAGGGAGGAGAAATGTTTTGAATGGTGTCCAAAAGTGCTGCTCTGAACTTTATTTTTCCTTGGAGATGGCAGATGTTCCATAATTGAAAAGAATCATCATTTTCACATCCACTCTTTCAATCACAGACATTGTCTCGAGAGATTGCTGCTTCAAGTCATAACTTCATAATTTCAATTCACATTTACAACATACTTTTCAAATTGTTTATGATTTTCTTGATATAATAGAATTAGCCAAAAAAAAAATTTTGTGATGCCTGTGTTTGTCCAGATTTTAAAAGTTCAGGCCTTTTGATAAACAACAACAAAACCTCACATGTATAGGCTCAACTTGCATGTGCACAGGATTGGTACACATAGGTGTGGCCAAGGGAAAAGCTGTGATTGCTGTTTATATTTTTGAAGCTCAGATGTTCTTCTTTAAGTTTACTTATTATTAATTAATTGGGTTAAGCACATTTGAATGTCTCTACCACACTCTAACTTCATAGTTGCTTGCAAAGGGGCTTCACACATCAGTTCCCAAAATGTCACATCTGTTGATGACTTAGATCACCATCAAATTAGGTAATACTGAAGAGCCATGGCAAACACAACCCACTAGTTCAGCAGCCAGCCAGAGAGAGGGATAGAATAACAATGACAATGACAAAGATTTATTGTGATAAGCCAGATTCACAAGGGAATCGTGGGAAAGGATGCCAGGCACAAAACATAAATATGTTATACTAAGAACTAAGCTGATTACAGCCAAAAATGTCAATAGTCATCATGGCATGGACTCCATAACATGGTTACAGGAAATGAGAGAGAGAGAGTTAGAGAGAGATGGAATAAGAAGAAGAGAAGAAGAAGATGAAGAAGAAGAAGAAGAAGAAGACAGAAGGAAGATGAAGAAGAAGAAGAAGGAGGAGGGAGGAGGGAGGAGGAAGTGAGGTGGGGAGGAGGACGAGGAAGAGGAGGAAGACCTTTTACTGAGAAAAAGCAAAGCAAAAAAACAAAAAACCATCAGCTGAGATATCAACCAAAAGCATGTTAGAATATTTTACAATCCGAACTAAAACTGAAAAAAGCATACAGTAACAAGGAAGACTGGCGATGAGAGAGCAGAGAGATAGAGAGAGAGAGAGAGAGATAACGATAACGATAACGAATAACGATATAACGATAACGAAATTCTATTTTCTGAGGGTAATAGAATAAGTACAAGACTGTTTTACATCCAGCCCTCGAAAAGAAAGAAAGAAAGAAAGAACGTAAACAGTCAAAATATAAGCAAAGTGAATCATAATAATTACAATAAACATCACAACTATAATCATCATTGTCATCACCTCTATCACCATCCCCATCATCACCACAATCATCATAAACAAAATATTTTTGATCACATATAAACTTTATGGAGCTTGATGGAATGATCATATGACAAATACACCTGTTTCTTCGAGTCATATTGTTTAACAACATTTAAAAATAAAAAATAAAAAAGTGTCAGAGAGAAATACAAACATGAGAGAGAAGGGGGGGGGGGAAGAGGGAGAGATAGGAAGAGAGAGAGACACAGAGAGAGAAAGGGAGAGAGAGAGAGAGGGGGGGGGGAGTGAGAGAGGGATATCATCAAAGCTACATATACCAAAACGATATATACTCTGATACAGTGAAAAAAAAATATGCATATAATATTGTTCTCAATACACCTTTGGACATAGACAGCTCAAGTCAGAGAGATCCATAAGGTAATTGTACAACCTGCTTTTGAAGTTTGATTCAGATCTTATGAATTCTGGTAAATTATTTCACAACCATCCTCCAGAATATTTTAGACTAGATTTGCATAGAGTAATGGTCGTAGAAGGAAGATTCAGTTTATGTGAATGTCGATATTCATAAATGGTAAACATGTTCTTAAGAACATATCGAGCATTTCCGTGCAGTATTTTATGCATAAAAATCCCTTTGTTATATAGAAGTTTTGCTTGGAGAGGTAGAACATTTGCTTGTTTGTAGTCAGATGAAGTTGATTTGCGAATGGCAATTTTGATGGTTAGGTCAGAGACTCCCTCTGCTACTGGTAACCATGTAACCCAGTACCACCTGCCACATGTGGGGAGTAAACCCAATCAAAAAATCCGACCTGGAGAGGGATGGGCTCCGCCAGGTTTGATTTGCCCAAGACACACCCATGACAAAGACAGCCAGAATCTCCATACCGGATCAGTCGTCACCCGGGTTACCAAGGACCGCGCCTTCTGTTGCTCATCAGGACAGATGTCGAAAGTATGCTACTGATGTAAAACACAGCAAAATCCGTGCCAGAAACAACACCATCATTGGCACATGGAATGTACGGACACTAAGAGCTGCAGACAAAGTGGAAGAACTGACACATGAGATGTCCAGATATCAATGGCACATCCTTGGGCTCTGCGAAGTAAGGTGGAAAAACATGGAAGAAACAACGATCCAGGAAGACCACAAATTATACTACAGTGGAAAACAGGATAAACATGAACACAGCGTGGGGTTTCTCGTTCACAAAGACACCGTGAACACCGTCATGAGCTGTCAGCCTGTGTCCAGCAGACTTATTACCATCCGCCTGAGAGCAACCCCCTTTAACATAACTGTAGTACAGGCATACGCCCCTACATCAGACTGCACAGATGAAGCCATAGAAGAATTTTATGATCAGCTACAAGAGGTTCTGAATCAAACTCCCAAGAAAGACATTCTTGTTGTGCAAGGTGACTGGAACGCCAAGGTAGGAGAAGATGCATGGAAAGATTGGGAGGGCGTTTGTGGGCCACATTGTAATAACCAATCAAATGGAGAAGGCTTGAGACTCCTCGAGTTTGCCAGTAACAACCACCTCCAGCTAGTGAATACACTTGGCCCACACAAGAAATCCAGAAAATGGACATGGCATAGCCCAAATGGAAAACACCACAACCAAATAGATTACATCATGGTGAAAAGACGGTTTCAGTCTAGCGTTAACATCGCACAGACACGAAGTTTTCCAGGAGCAGACATAGGGAGTGATCATGATCTTGTGATGATGACTTTCCGACTACGTCTAAAGAAAATCCACAAGCGGAACATCAGGATCAAATTTGACCTCGAGAAGCTGAAGGACCCAGAGGTATTATAATTTTTTCAAGCAAGGATAGGTGGAAAATTTGCAGCACTCACTGTGATAGACTCAGACATAGATACACTGACGAATAGTTTCAATACAGCAGTGACTGAAACAGCAAGGAGCTTCTTGGCAAACACCGACCAGTCAAAAAACCATGGGTCACACCTAACATCCTACAACTATGCGACAAGCGTAGAGAGTTGAAGAAAAAGAAAAATGAAACAAAAGAAAGAGCAGAACAATATAGGGCAGTCAACACAAGAATCAGGAAGTCCATGACGGAGGCAAAAGAGAAATGGATCAGTGAACAGTGCCAAGACATTGAAGAGAACATCAAGAAAAACAATAGCAAGAAAGCACATCAGCTGGTGAAAGACCTGACTAGCACAAAACAGGGAACAGGTTTAACAATCCAAGACAAAAATGGGAAGTGTCTGACTGACGACCAGGATATTCTGAACAGATGGACAGAATACTGCTCCGACCTGTATAACTATAGAACCGCAGGAGATCCAGAAGTCCTTAATGTACCCGAAAGCAAAGACACAGTCACCCTATCCTCTGAGAAGAAGTGGAAACATTCCAGCTGAGTTGGTTCAAACTGGAGGGGAAGCCATAATCAGCGCCCTACTAAGAATCTGCAACAAGATCTGGCAGACAGGAAAATGGCCAACACCATGGACACAGTCACTCATCATCACCCTCCCCAAGAAAGGAAATCTACAACAATGCCATAACTACTGCACAATCAGCCTCATATGCCACCCAAGCAAGGTCATGCTGCAGATAATATTGAATAGACTGAAGTCACAAGCAGAGACCATCATTGCTGAGGAACAAGTAGGTTTCAGAGCAGGGCGCAGCACAACAGAACAGATATTCAACCTCAGAATACTATGTGAGTGGTACCTTCAACATCAACAAGACCTTTACCACGTATTTATCGATTTTAAGAAGGCATTTGACAGGGTGTGGCATGCAGCTTTGTGGGCAACCATGAATTTGTACAGCATCAATGCAAACCTGATCAGAGTCATCAAACAGCTGTACAGAGAGGCCCCCAGTGCAGTGTACTACAACAACAACATTGGAGAATGGTTTCGAACAACAGTTGGAGCAAGGCAGGGCTGTCTACTCTCACCCACTCTTTTCAACATCTTCCTTGAGAGAATCATGGCTGATGCACTGGAACATCATGAAGGATCAGTCAGCATTGGTGGCAGAACGATCACAAACCTCTGCTTTGCAGATGACATTGATGGAATACCAGGATCAGAAAAAGAGCTTGCCAGCCTAACAGAACACTTGAATAAGGCCTCCAAAACATACGGCATGGAAATCAGTGCAGAGAAGACCAAACTGATGACTAATAACACCAACGGCATTAGCACTGACATCAGGGTTAATGACCAGAAGCTGGAAACAGTTCAAAGCTTCAAGTACCTGGGAGCCATTGTATCAGACCAGGGATCCAAGCCAGAAGTAGTATGCAGGACTGCACAGACAATAACAGCACTGTCAAAACTAAACACCATCTGGAGAGAAAAAATATCTCACTTATCTCCAAGATCAGACTAATGCGCTCCCTTGTCATATCCATATTTCTGTATGCCTGTGAATCATGGACACTGACTGCAGATTTGGAGAGAAGAGTACAGGTGGTGGAGATGAGATGCTTTTGGAGACTCCTTGGCATCTCCTACAAAGACCACATAAGCAACGAAAGCGTGCATAACAGAATCCAGCAAACCATTGGACCCTATGAGAACCTTCTAACGATCGTGAAAAAGCGTAAACTTAAATGGTATGGGCATGTCATAAGATCCAAAGGACTTGCAAAGACAGTTACAAGGCACTGTCCAAGGAGGAAGAAGAAGAGGCAGACCAAGGAAGAGCTGGGAGGATAACATCAGCGAATGGACAGGCCTAGAACTCAACAAAACCCTGAGAAAAGCAGAACAGAGAGAGGAATGGAGGGAACTAGTTGTTGAGTCTTTGATGGTGCCCCCACTGTCGTCAGACCACAGGACAGATAGATAGATAGAATGTTGATGGCACTTTTATGAACACTTATTAACGGTTTAAGTATATTTTTGCTAGCTAGATCCCACAGTGTAGAACCATAATCAATATTAAACTGAATATATGCATAATAGAATAGTTTTCTTGTATGAATGTCTAGAAAGTTTTTTATTGTTTTAAACTGATACAATTTAGATGCAATATTTGCAGTAAATGTTTCACAATGTTTTAACCATGATATGTTATTGTATATGGTTACACATAGGACTTTGTGATTTACTACTTGGTCAACTTTTACATTAGAAATATAAAGATCTGGTAATGTCTGAGTAAGATTCTGTCGCCTTTGTCTATTTGTGACTAACATAAATTTAGTTTTATGTGGGTTAAGAGCCATATGGTTTAAGTGTGTCCATTTAACAAGGTGACCAATACTTTTTGCATGGTATCATAGACTTCATGAGCGTTGGATTTAGTTATTTCTAAGGTCGTGTCATCTGCAAACATTTTGCACTGAGTTCCTATAAATAGAGGAAGATCGTTGATATACAATAAGAACAGCAAAGGACCTAAAACAGATCCTTGGGGTATACCAAAAATATTTGGACGAAAACTGGAGATAGATGCGTTCAAAGACACTATCTGCTGTCTATCAGAAAGAAAAGATGAGATTAAATTTAGTGTGCTGAGAGATAGTTTGTAATCTGATAGCTTTTTAAGGAGAAGTTTATGATTTATAACATCAAACGCTTTAGCGAAATCAACAAATAATACTCCTGTAAATTGCTTTTTATTTATGTTTGATAACCATCGATCTATCAGTTTTGTTAAAGCTGTATGGCATGAGTGATGTTTTCTGAACCCCAACTGATCTGGGTGTATAAGGTTATACTTGTTTAGATGGGAAAGAATACACTTATATATATGTTGTTCCAAGGGTTTTGAAAAAAATGATAATATAGAAATAGGTCTGAAGTTAGATGGATCAGCAGTATTTCCTGATTTAAACAAGGGAATAATTTTTGCTTGCTTTAAGGCCTTAGGGAAGTATTGTTTATCCAGACAAAGATTGTAAATATATGTGAGAGTTTCTGCTATAACTTGAGAAGATAGTTTCAGAATTTTACCATCAATTCCATCAATGCCACGACTTCCAGTCTGTTTTAATCGTTTTAACGCAATGGAAACTTCTTGAACACTTACAGGATGCACTTCAACAAAAGAACGAATGTATTTTTCAAGGCAGTATTTTTGTAATTCATCTGTCATTGTTATTAGAATGATCAGTTTGTATTATTTGTTTAGCCACAGTGGAAAAATGGTAGTTTAATTTGTCTGCTGATATGTCTTTAGGTATATTTCTTGACAAGTTTGCGTTTTTATTTGTTAACTGATTTATAGCTTTCCAAATAGATCTGCTATTTTTCTTTTCATTTATCAGATGGAGAAAATGTTTCTTTTTCTCAGCTCGTATCAGAGAAGTTACTTTATTCCTTTGTTTTTTATAGTTTTCACGGCAGTCATGTTTCAACAAATAGTCTCTGTCATATATAGCATTTTGGAGAGAGAGAGAGAGAGAGAGAGAGAGATATATATATATATATATATATATATATATATATATATCAGTAGAAAAAAATTTAAATCTTGGTCTGGCATCAACAAATTGAAATCAACAAGGAAACTGATATCAGTAGCAAAAACAAAACAAAACAAAGAAAAACACATTGCAAAGACATAATATACAAAACATGATCATTTCATAATGACACAGGGACAAACTCATTCCAACAGAAACTGTACATACTGTTGTTTTTTTACTGGCAGTGACCAGTCACTTCAAGCTGTCAGGCAGATTGGTCAGTGTTGAAATTGTGCCTAAATGCTGTACCTTCCTCTATAAATAAAAGCCAATCACAGGATGTGTCCCCTTTACACTCTGCTATCTAGTAATACATCATTACAACAGTGGCAATGACTATATAGAGAAAAGGGGGTGGGGCTTACATCCTGTGAAATTACTAAAGGGAAAGAGGATTGGGTCATGGTGTGGTTAGTGGGGAGGGGGAGAGGGGGGGGGGGGTAGGGTTAGGGGAGAAGAGAGGGGGTAGGAGTTAGGGGAGTGGGTACTGAGCAGGGCTGAAAAGGTAAAGGTAAAGGTAAAAAATGTTCAGAGCAGTGCCCATCGCCTCTCCCTTGCTGCTTTACCTTCCCTGACCCTAAAGAGGCAGGTACACGTTTACAGCTGGGCGAACTGAGGGACTGTACTGAAGTCAAGCTACCCAAAAGGTCACCCATCCAACTGGTAACCACACTCACCCTGCTTAATATGGCTGGGGGAAAGGGAGTACTCAGACTACTGAGCTATCCCATCCCACGAAGATGAGCAGGGGTAGAGGGTGGTAATGACTTAAGATTGATTCTCAATCAGATGTAGGTGGTTGTAAAGGAGAGAGAAATGGAGAGAGAGGAGAGAGAGAAGAGAGAGAGAGAGAGAGAGAGAGAGAGAGAGAGAGAGAGAGAGAGAGAGGAGAGAGGAGAGAGAGAGAGAGAGAGAGAGATGAATAAATGAATGAATGACCTTTGTTTTTTAAGGTTACAGATCAGCATTCTTTTCTTTCCCCGAGGCCTTGCCCTGATAAGGGACTGCTAAAAACAAAACGAAACAAGCCCAAACAAATGAACCAGAAAGAGAGAGAGAGAGAGATAAAGAAGAGAGAGAGAGATAAAGAGAGAGATAAAACGAGAGATAGTTTTTTTCATTGTGTTTTTTTTATTTTGAGGATAATGAAATAAGCACTCATGTGTTTTTTCCTCATCCAGTCCACAAGTGTATCCAGTTTTTAAATTTGTCATACCTTCCCACTGGCAGAAAAGCTGTGAAACTACACCCAAGCAAGTTGGTGGTAACTCCTGCAACTGCTTGCATACACACACACACACACACACACACACACTTCTTCTTTGTCCATCGGAATCGATGATGACCATCTATTCATCCTGGGATTGGGAGGGTCCATTTCCCTGGGTGGGACGATGACTTATTTGGCTAATCCGTGCTTGAAAAATTCCTGAGCAGTATGGACAGGGTATAGTGGCTGCTTTTGGAGACTTTGAGGCTCTGTCTTTCCTGTCTTGCCTGCGTTGCTCAGCTGTCGCAATTCTGTTTGCTTTGTGGGCCTTGGCAGTTTAGGAGGTCAACTCGTGATCCAGAGGTCGCGGGTTCGATCCCCGCTCGGCTCCGTGTTGTGTCCTTGGGAAAGACACTTTACTCCTATTTTCCTCACTCCACCCAGGTGTACAAGTGGGTACCAGCTCTACTGGGGAAGTATCTGGCGACAGACTAGCGTCCTGTCACAGGGGTGGTGAAAAACCATCAGTTCGCTTAACGCTACAGAAACCGGGATAAGCTCCGGCTCTATTGGCCTTCTGGCTCGAAAGAGCATACATAATTGTGGGCCTTGGCGCCACTGCGCTACTGCCTACCGCTGCTCGCCACTGTGGCCTCTCCATTGCTGCCTGCTCCCATGAGTTTATCTCAATGTTGAAGGCTTTCAGTGAGGCTTTCAGAGTGTCCTTGAAGCGTTTTTTCTGGCCTCCCTGGGAGCGCTTTCCATGCTGAAGTTCGCCAAACAGAAGTTTCTTGGGGAGCCGATGGTCTGGCATGCGAACTACATGGCCTGCCCAGCGAAGCTGGGTCTGCATCAGGATGGTGTGGATGCTGGGAAGGTTTGCTCTAGTGAGCACCTCAGTGTCTGGGATCTTGTCCTGCCACTTGATGCCAAAAAGTTTTTTCAAACAGGTGGTGTGGACGTGGTTCAGCTTTTTAGCATGGCGTTGGTAGACTGTCCATGACTCTGAGCCATTGACCAAGGTGGTGAACACAAGAAGAAGAAGAAGAAGAAGAAGAAGAAGAAAAAGAAGAAGAAGAAGAAGAAGAAGAAGAAGAAGAAATGTACAACATATCAAACTTTCAAAAAAGTAATATTAATAATAATCACAATTGAAACTGACGACGACGACGATGATGATGATGATGATGATGATGATGATGATGATGAGAATGGAAATAACAACAATGATAATAAAACAATAACAATAAAGGCAATGATAACAATAACAATAATGATAAAAACCACAATTTTTTTTCTACAAATAGTAAAATGGAATGCAGGATTTCTGTCAAAAACAGAAGATTTGTATGCTTATGTTTTATTATACAGTATTGGACATTTATTCTACTGACAAAGGAACACACACACACACACACAACACACACACACACAACACTACACACACACACACACACACACACACAACACATAATAATTCCACCACATACACACACAACACACACAAAAATACACATACAAGAACACACATGCAAATCACACATCAACTGTTTAGAATTTTCTCTGAATGGATTGATAAAAAAAGTTCCCTCACCAGCCGCAATGGGCAATGATTAGTGCCTTGGGTTACGGACTGGAAGGTCGCGGGTTCGATTCCCATAAGAGTCATAGGGATTTTTCGGACTCCGGCCCTCTCCTACCCAGAGTGAGTGTGCTGTGGGCTCAGTGGAAAGACTGGGACCACACAGTCGAGCTTCATCCACTTTAAGGATGCGATGTTGAGAGTGTTGCTCAAATTACCTGACCAACACTGCAGATGTCTGCATCTCTCGGCCGTTGACGTGGGGATATATTATGATAGTAAGCTAGACTATAACCCTGTCAAGTAGTTTCAAAGCATATGCACTTCCACAGCAGCATAATTACGTCATCCTCATTGTCCTTGATCATCATGCAATTTAAAAAAAGCGCTCTATTCGTTCGGTGGTCCCAGTTGCTCTGTCTATGGTGCCTCGATTCGGTTTGCCCATAAACTTCTGTACTGTGGTGAGTTTGTGTCAGGGCCTTTGGGGTTGGAGTCGTTCATGGATGTACGGGAGAGGTCTGCGTGTTGGAGGGACGTGGGTGGTTGCCACCTAGGGTGTGGCAATCATCAGTCTGGCTCCGCGATGGCTAATTCCTGTGTTAGGACTAGGGCTTAGTAGGTGGTGTCATGGTATGTTAGCTACAGAACAGGCACTACTAAACACCACCAAAGTGATACCAGATGATGTCTTAAAACCCAACAGAGTGCTTATTCCATATCCTCAAAAAAAGGAAGAAAACACACACACACACACACACCACACCAACACACACACAACCCACAACACACCATACACACCACACACACACAACACACACTCAGAGTCCTCCAGTGAGACTATAAACTGTAGGTCCGATACGAAACACACAGAACATCTTGGCACACGTTAAGACCTGTTCCACCATTCAAAAGAGTTAGGCCAGTTGTTGACTGGAATGGATGACAAAATTAACAAATTCATAATATGTCTGAGACTGCTACATGTTCCAGTTTGTTGGCATGCAAACAGCAGCATGCTGTATAGGAAAGGGAAGGTGACTAAACGCGCACGTCAGATGGATAGGTTTTTCAGTCTATGAATGTAAGGGTGACTGAACCACCACAGTCAGTGGAATAGGGTTTTCAGTCATGAATGTAAGGGTTCAGTCTAAATCACCCAGTCACTAAGGAAATTGTCGTTTGTCAAGTACGGGTGTTAACACCACACCAGCAACAGTCCTTCAGATGGGCTATAGCCAAAGTCTTTGAGTGAATATGCACGCAGAACATCTTGCACATCCTTTAAAACTGTTCTGCGTTTTGGAGAGTACGCCACATTGTGTGCCAGTAGGGAACGTTGAACAAATTTAACATAATGCATACACATGGGGACTGGATCAAAAATAGGTATGAGTGTTATCCATTTCCTCGAAATAAAAAAAAAAAAGAAAAGAGAAGAATAAAATAAAAACACAACAAATAAGCATATTTCAACTTAAATTGTTTATTTGTTTGCTTATTTTCAAAGTTTACCTGTTCTGTTTGGAGTATGTAGTGTGAAATGAAAAAGTTGACAGCCCTTGTAAATTTAAGGTGAAAAGCTTGACTAGATCAAAAGTTATGGACAATAATTTTAATGGCAGCAAAGGTGATTTTACACCCACAGTCATGGGGAAGGTGGTACTTCATCACTTTTATATGACTGAATTTTTTTCCTTTTTAGAAAATTCAGATTGATGCTGTTAGATGTTTGAAAAGATCAGCTGGTGCTGATGTTTGCCTTGAGGAGATAATTATTAGAGTTGCTAAAAACTGAAGTGATCAGGGGACAGCCCTGGCATGGTGGGTGGTGGGGCTGTAAATAACATGACATTAAATGATTCTTCCAACTCTCAGGTTCATAAGTTTAACTCTCAATTTCAGAAGTAAAAATCCTGTTTCTTCTCACCATCTAGTAAATCTTGACACGTCTGATGATGGAATACAGCTCAGAACTTTAGTTTAACCCTCAAGTTCTCCAGTTTCAACGCTTTGTTCTTTCTCACCAAGAGTAAATCTTATCACTGTGATAATGGATATACAGTTTATAACTTCTGTTAAGCTTCCATAAAGGAGATGGTACATTAAATAAAGGTGAGAGTTTGAGTGTGTTTAAAAATAATAAACGGGGAGGGAGAGAGAGAGGGAGGGAGGGAGAGAGGGAGGAGAAGAGGGAGGGAGGGGAGAGAGAGAGGGGGGAAAAAAGTAGAGAGACAAACAGACAAACGGTGAGTATGGTTTGAGAAGACAGTAAAACATGGAGAGAGAGAGAAGAGAGAGTAGAGAGAGAGTAGAGAGAGAGGAGAGAGAGAGATGAGAGATGAGAGAGAGAAGAGATGAGAGAGTGAGAGTAGAGAGAGAGAAGAGAGAGAGAGAGAGAGGGAGAAGAGAGCAAGGAGAGAGAAGTGAATGAGTGTGTGTGGTGTGTGGTGTGTGTGTGAGCGTGTGCATGTGATGTGTGTGAGAGAGGAGAGGAGAAGAGAGAGGAAGACAGACAAACAAACAGAGAGAGAAACAGAGGAGTTGCATATAATCATAATAAGTATGCAGGTATATAAATCATGTTGATATTGGCATGAATAAGCTTTTTATTCCCTTAAGGGGAGACAGTCAATGAAAATAGAAGACAGTGCTTTCAACTAGTGGATTTGTTGTTGACGAAAACGGATTTTGACGAACCAATCAATTTAGCAAGATTTTTCTTGTTTTTTCTAGAACAAATATGGAAAATACACAGGATGCAAAGGTTCTGTACAGGATTGGTTCTGTGTACATGCATTTGTCAGAAATGTGTAGGTAAACTCTTCAATAAAGAAGAGGTTCGAGTACAGGTCTTATTGTTTTCATCTCAAATGCGACGTAGCACTCCCTATCACTGGATGCTATTTTGTAACCGCCTGACACAACAGGTAGAAAGAATATGAACCCTTTGATCATCTTGTTCCATATTAACTTTACCTCCCACCCAGGAACCAAAGCAACCCTTCTCCCTCAACTAGCCTTTTTTTCCTGACTCTGACCACTCCCTGCCTTCACAACCATGTCCAGCTAAACTCATTTACCTAACAAAAAAACTTCGATCCAGTCCTTACAGCTTTTTGACAGTATCTGCTATCACACATCTCCACTGCCAACTGTCCACAGCATCTCACACAATGTCCTCAAAGCACAAGTTGACACCTTACAGACAGAGAACAAACACTTGCACAACCAGATAGAGAAAACAGCTAGCACCAACAAGGGCAGCACAGTCCGAACAAAAAACCATATGAAAGCCACAGAACAAGCACTGAAGTCGACCATTGCTGACCTTACTCAGCAAAATATCAAACTACAGACAATGGCGGACAGACAAGTCAAAAACCTGTCTGCTTTCAACTTGCAAAACTACATGAACAAAGAAACTAATACATTAAAGAAAGCCCTACCATCAACTGATACCTCATCTTTACCATCCCACTCCAACAACCATTCAGTCACCTCCATTCCAAAGGCTCCCACCAGCAAACTAACAACCACCTCCAAAATTCCCCTAAGTGACTCTCTCTGTGACATATTGGACACCCCTATCCCCACTGATAATAGATTTTCACACCTCGACCCTGATCAAAACCCCAGCCCCAAACCACCCACACCACCCCCCCTCCTTCATTACCAAAAGATAAACTGAAAAGTAAATCAGTTCCCAGAAGGCCTATCAACTCCAAATCATCCCCTCCACCATCCCCTTTCCCAACTCCTTTAGAGGCACTATTTAAAAAGTATGTCCCCACTGCCAGCCAGAAGTTACTTATGGTCTTAAGTGCAGTGGGAGACAGAATTTCTCCCAATGGCGGACAAGCTAAAAACTTGTCAGTGCCAGGCCTGACAGTGCAACACTTCTTGAAGTGAATAAACAACCAAAATTACAAAATGAAAGGGCTTTCTTTAATGTATTAGTTTCTTTTTTCATGTAGTTTTTCCAGGTGCTGAAAGCAGACAGGCTTTTGGCTTGTCTGTCAACCCCTGTCTGTAGAGGGTTACAAGATCAGTCAGAAGAAAACTTGATTCTATGAAATGTGCTGAATGTCATTGCAAAAAAGTAATTGCTCAGGCAAAGAACAAGTATTGGACATAATTCTGTACAAATGAAGTATCAGAATCCAAGGACTTACATAAAGTTTGGAAGAAACGTTACTAAAATGAAAAATGGATTTCAACTCCCACCAAATCTAATCAAGTTTGAAAATAATGGATTTCTAAGCACAGTTGAAAAAGCAGAAGCCTTGGTCACAACTTTTTTCAAAACATAGTTCATCCTTAAGACTTCAGTGGACTTCAAAAGTAATGACTCATCAGAAAAGCTAAACAAATCAGAAAATCCAACATCATATAATGGGGATTATTTGAATGATTCCTTTCAATATTACGATTTTTTTGAAAGTTAGATTATTTTTCACATAACAAGACAGCAGTTGGTCCCGATAGTATATCTTATCAAATGTTGACCCATATGCCTTTAAAATGAAAAAGGCTACTTTTTTTTCATTTTTCAAAAAATTGTTTGATAAATGGCACTCTTCCAAATATCTGGAGGCAGTCGATAGTAGTTCTAATCCTTAAGAAAGGTAAGATGCGGTCATCAGTAGATAGTTATAGACCAATTGCTCTTACTTTCCAAGTGGGTAAAGTAATAGAAAAAAATTATACATAAGCGTCTGATTCATTATTGTTCAAATAATGATGTTATCCCAACCAATCAGGCTGGCTTTCAAAAGGAAGATGTACTTCTGATCACTTAGTTAAATTAATCCATCAAATTAAAAAATATATTTTCCAGAAGAAAAAGCGTATTTGCCAGTTATGAACTGTACAGCTCTTGTAGGTGAATCACTAAGATTGTTTCAAAGACAATATTTCTTTGTCTTCTGTAACACTTGACTGACTGTATACAGATAAAGTATTCCAGAAATTTAATTTTGATTCCAGCTTTGTGTACAAAAGCTTGATGACTTAAGAATTTGCCTACTTTGTTTACTAATTGTTTTACTAGAAATACATCATTGTCTGCCCATTTCTTAAAAAAGAAAGTTTTTGTGGGCCATCTTGAATTTCTCATTGAAGAATAATGGTTCTGCTAACAAATCACAGCCTTCACTTAGTTGCACTTGAGAACAGAATTTTGAGTAAATGGTAAAAACGACTTCCCTAAACTGGTTGAATTTACATTTATCAAATTACTTTGGGCCCAACCCATGCAGCAGTTCTATTTCTGGGCATAATTATAGACTGTAATATGTTTACCCTTTTTGGAGACTGAGCACACATTTCCCCAATCAAAGTCAGTTTTAGTGTGTATATATTTATTTGAATATCAGGAATACCTATGCTTCCTTGTTCAATATTATTTGATGAATTCTTCATCTAAGTTTTATCTGGCTTTTTGTCCCAAACAAATTCGTAGCACATTTTTTGAAGTTCTTTAACTTGGTTTTGCAGTGGGTTTGGTAATAACATCCATAGATATATTAGTTTAGAAAGAATTAACGATTTTAACACTGCTACTCTTCCTAGTTGGGTTATTGTTCTTGGCAACCAGATGTCAAATAACTGTTTAGTTTCTTGAAACTTGTCAACTATGTTTATCTCAGGTATAGCTGAAAGGTTACTCACAAACCAAAGTCCCAGCATGTTAAACTTGGCAGGGTTCCATTTTATCCTCAAATGATTTAGGTATTTCTTTCTTGCTTCCCAGCCATTCATTAAACGTTTTTTACGATAGTTTACTTTTAGCCCTGATATCTGTTTAAATTGTTTTAATGTTTCAAAGAGTTGTTTATATGATTGTTGATCTCTTTTCAGAGTAAAAGATGTGCCATCAGCAAACTGGCTAAGTTTAAATTCTGTATGTAATATTGAAATTTCTTTGTTGCTAACATTTTCTCTCATTTTGCATGCAAGTATTTCTGCACATAGCACACACAAGGAAGGAGAAATGGGGTCACCTTGTCTACAGCCCCTCTCTACTAATAATAATAATAAATGGAACTTATATAGCGCTATATATTGCAAAGACAAATCAAAGCGCATGCATTCGACCTAATCTTACACAGTTATACAATCAATGACAAATAATCAATAGTTCAAACAGATATTACAAACATGGTACTGCAGACCAAATCTATGAAATAAAATTGCAATAGTCAAATGTTTTTTCAAATGCACACACACACACACACACACACACAGGTCATATACTTTAGCAGGGTGATAGGACATGGGTTAGTGAAGGGTGGATAGTTCTGATATGAGACAGGAGAGGGGAAATCTTAGGTTTGAAATAAATATGTCTTGAGGCTTGATTTAAAAGTGTCATAGCTAGGCTTCTGGTGAAGAGAGAGAGGGAGCTCATTCCAGGTCAATGGACCCAAAATAGAGAAAGAGCAGCGGCCAACAGTACATTGGTTGAATCTAGGTATTTGTAGGCACAAGGTATCTGCAACAGAGCGGAGGGAACGTGAAGGAGTGTACAGGTTAAGACATTCACAGAGGTAGGAGGGTGCAGTTTTGTGGAGACATTTGTAACAGAGGGTACTGATCTTATATTCTAGTCTCTGTGGCACAGGCAGCCAGTGGAGAGATCGCAAGAGGGGGGTAATGTGCTCTGGTTTTTTCTTTCTGAGAACTAGTCGAGCTGCCGAGTTTTGTATACGTTGAAGGGAGTGGATAGATGATGACTGGCAGACCAGACAAAAGAGAATTGCAATAGTCCAGACGTGAAAGAATGAGAGAAGTGAATAGTTTTGCTGTTGCGTCTGTGGACAGGTACTTTCGAATTGCACTAATACGTGGTAACTGATAGTAGCAGGACTGACAGGTCTGGGTGATTAATTTTTGCATAGAGAGTGTGTTGTCGATAACAACACCTAGGTACTTCACAGCAGTGGATAGAGGGACTGATGCATTGCCAAGTTCTATTGAAGCTGTTGTAATGGAAGAGAGTTTGTGTTTGGTCCCTACAAGCATGGCTTCGGTTTTATCTGCATTTAGCTGTAATTTATTCTTTGTCATCCAATTTTGAATATCTTCTCTACTTTGATACCTGCAGAAAGTTTTTCGTTCACTAAGACAAATGCTTTTATATTCTGGTAAAATGTAGATATCTACTTACTGTTTCTCCAAAACTAACAGTTTTTAGAACTTTGTTCATAATTATAAGACCAGCTCATCGAGTCAAATGCTTTCTCAATATCTATTGATACAAGCGAACTGGGACAACTTTTATCTACTAGGTTCCTCATTACATTGTAAATAGTTCTAATGTTATCTTCTATGTATCTGCCTTGTGTAAACCCTGTCTGGTCTTCATTGATTAGTTAGGGAAGTACAGATTTAATTCTGTTTGCCACACATGCTGATCCTATTTTATAAACATATTTAAAAGTGTTATCTGTCTCCAGTTTTTGAGATACTCTCTTGATTTACCTTGTTTGGGCAAGCAGATTACAACCCCTTCTTTCTGTGTTATTGACATTTGACCTTTTAGAAACTTTGATCAATCATTGTGATGAATTTGATGCAAATCTCATGGGTAGACTAACTAGTTGATGAAGGTTGAATGAATTTATAACTTGAGTCCATTGATTATTTACTTTTGCTAGATCAATATTTAAATCACCTAGTAGTAGTATTTCTTTAGATTCTAATAGGATGGAGTCAAACTTGTCTATCCATTTTTTCCTTCTGATGGATTTCTGTAGCACAACCCCATTATAATATGAGGTACACCTTTCATAGAGACTTCAAATCAGATATATTCTATATCATAATTTTCTAAATGAAGGAGACGTGTAAACATTATATATTCACTAATATAGATGATGATTCCTGTTTCTTTTGCTTGTGTGGATCTTTTCATATAATGTTGTAGCCTGGGATATGCTAGATTAGAGTCTATTATGTGCTCATAATGTCACGACTAAGACAGCCCTTGTATGTGAAATGGTTTGCCATGGTTTCTGATAAGTGTTAATATGTCATGAATTTTATTAACCATGTGGTTTATGTTTAGGTGGCAAATTCAAAGGCCTTCCTTAGAGGGCCACATATTGTGTCCTCAATGCATCTATTGTACTCAGTTTTGTTGTGAATGTAACATTGTGTCTAAGCTGGAAAAGAGGAAAAATTAAAAATACAAAGGAAATAACTGGGATGGGAGTAGGCACTAAATATGGGGAAATAATGAAATGTAAGAAGAAAGATTAATTCAATGTCACTCAAAAAAGTAACAATAAATGCACACAATGTATATGTAACCCAATCAGACCAAAGCAATGGAAGAAGAAAAAATACCCATGAAATGATGAAAAAGAAAAGAAAAATGGAACAGGACTGGTTGTTCAGCCCTAGTGGCTACATCTGGCCTGTTCACATTATAGCTAGGTAATCACACTTTTCTGAGTGTAATGTAATTGTTGATGTCACTTGGAGACTTCCTTATAAATGTCACACACTGGTTAAATACTGAGAGGTGGCACTTTATCATCACTGATAATTGACCACTGAAGACATTCACCACTTTGTCCCCAACCAATTAAGACCACTAAGTAACAAGTCAGGTACATCACTATACAGTGATTACACTCTGTATTGTCCTTACTTGCCGGGCACAAGAATAAGATGATCTTAAGATGAAATTTTCCATCAGCTCTTAAAACAGCAATAGTCACACCTCCACTGAAAAAGCACGACCTCAATCCGAACATTCTGAAGAATTATAGGCCTGTCTCAAACTTACCCTTTGTCTCTAAAGTACTAGAAAAAGTTGTTCTCAAACAGCTCAACAGTCACCTTCATTCCAATGATCTTCTTCCCACTTTTCAGTCTGCCTATCGCCCCAACCACAGCACCGAAACCACCCTAGTCCATACTTTATATACACTTCTACTTGCTTCTGATGCAGGAAAAATCTCCCTCCTCACTCTTCTTGACTTATCTGCAGCCTTTGATACCATAAATCACTCAATTCTTCTTTCTCGCCTCCAAAATACGTTTGGTATTAATGGCACAGCCCTCACCTGGTTTACTTCATACCTCACAGACAGGTTCCAGAAAGTTATTGTAAACAAAATTCAATCAAAACCTGTCAAAATGGAATGTGGAGTCCCGCAGGGATCAGTCCTGGGCCCTGTTCTCTTTACTCTCTACACTGCTGCACTCTCACATATAATAAACAACCACCCTATTGACCATCAGTTCTATGCCGATGATACTCAACTTCAGTGCAGCGATACTGTTGAAAACTTGCCTTCCCTCCTGACAAATATGTCCTACTGCCTTCAAGACATTCAAAACTGGATGACTCAGAACAAGTTACAACTTAATGCTGATAAAACCGAAGCCATGCTCACAGAGACCCAACATAAACTTTCCTCTATCACAAAAACTTCAATAGAATTCGGCAATACGTCAGTTCCTTTGTCCAACTCTGTGAAGTACTTAGGAGTAGTTCTTGACAACACACTCTCTATGAAAAATTTCATCACCCAGACCTGCCAGTCTTGCTACTATCAATTACGGCGCATAAGCGCGATTCGCAAGTATCTGTCCACTGATGCAACTTCCAAGCTTGTCACATCTCTCATTCTTTCACGTTTAGACTACTGTAATTCTCTTTTGGCTGGCCTACCAGCATCATCTATCCACTCTCTTCAACGCATACAACACTCTACAGCTCGACTGGTCTTAAGAAAGAAAAAATCTGAACACATCACTCCTCTTCTGCGATCTCTTCACTGGTTGCCTGTCTCACAAAGACTGGAGTATAAAATCAATACCCTCTGTTTCAAATGTCTCCACAAATCTGCACCCTCTTATCTCTGTAACTGTCTTCAACCACCCCACTCCTACCCCACAGGGGAGAGAGAGAGAGAGAGAGAGAGAGAGAGAGAGAGAGAGAGAGAGAGAGAGAGAGGAAGATGGGAAGAGAGAGAGAGAGAGAGAGAGAGAGAGAGAGAGAGAGAGATGGGAAGAGAGAGAGGAGAGAGATGGAGAGATACAGAGAGGGAGAAAGGGAGAGAAAGAGGAGAGTGAGAGAAAGAGAGACATAGTGTTGACCGTGAATGGCATGACTGATGCCTTAGCAGATCACATTGGCACAGTTAGTATTGGAGGGCGGACAAGCACCAAACTCAGGTTTGCCAATGACATCGACAGACTGGTAGGAAACAAACAAGAACTAACCAACCCAGTGTACCACCTGAACAAAACATCCTCCAGATACACCATGGAGATCAGTGCTGAGAAGACAAAACTCCTGACAAACAATGCCCGGCCAATCACTACCAAGATCACAGTCAGTGGAAAAGAACTTACGATTGTAAATCTCTTCAAGTACCTTGTAGCTATTATTAGTGAAGAAGGTTAAAAGACCAAAATCCTTGCAAGAGCTGCACAAACAGTATCAGCAATAGCAAAGCCAAAGACCATCTGGAAAGACCAAAACATCTCTCTCAGGACCAAGATCAAGCTACTGCATGCAATGGTCTTCTCCACATATCTGTTTGCATGCGAATGCTGGACATTAAATGTACATCTATAAAGAAGGATATAAACTTTGGAGATGAGATGCCTCAGAAGACTCCTTGGCATTTCATACACGGACAACATTACCAACAAAGAAGTCCGACAAACTATCTCCCAACATGTAAAACAGCACAAAGACCTGCTGACCACAGTCAAGAAAAGGAAGCTCAGATGGTGTGGACATTATGACAAGATCAGATGGGCTCTTCAAGACCATACTGCAAGAAACAGTGCAGGGAAAGAGAAGGCAAGTCAGGCCGAAGAAGAAATGGGCAAACAGCATCACTGAATGGACCAGGAAGAGCTTATGCACAACCCAGGCACTTGCCCACAACTGTTGCAAATGGAGCGAACTGGTGAAACAATCGTCACTGCAGTGCCCCTACGACCCTGGAGGGGGTTATGGAAGCAGATGAAAGATGACAGATCGGTGTTAACATTCAATTTCCACTCCTGGCAGTACCTACAAAAAGTGCTAAGAGATTTCTGAAGATTGTCTGCAGAGTCTGCTTGTAAAAGCATGTCATCTGCCGACAAGAAAACTAACAACTTCAAGTAATTATGTAGTTCAATATCAGTTACTTCAATATGTATATAATCACATTATTTTAATGACATACGTCTTTAAGACTTAAAGGTCTAATGAAAAGAGAACAGGTGATCAGTTTTCTCCTTGTCTGACACCCATACATCAGGGGAAGTAGTCAGACTTTTTACCATTAATAAAAAAAAAACACCACAAGACTTTATTCTATCCTACATGTTAACAATGACTCTAAAAACTTTACCTTGAATTCCATGCAGTAATAATTTGTACCATAACCCTTCTTGCCAAAGGGAACAACAAGTCTTTGTGAAGTCAATAAAAGCACAACAAGTTGTCTTTGTAAGTCCAGTAGCAACTAATGGTTTTAATACAAAAGCCTGATCTAAAATTATATGGCCTTTTGTAAAGCTTGCTTGATTTTCTAACATTATTTTATTAGTTTCTTTTTTTTAACCCTGTTTAATCTGTCAATAATACTGGTAAATGATTTGCCCAGACAACTTAGTAATATTATTCCCCTATAATTGTTACAGTCAGATGGTCTCCTTTCCCTTTAAACAATGGAGTTATGAAACAACAACCCATTCTCCTGGAACAGCACTTTCATCCAGGACTTTGTTGAATAAATCACAATAAACTGAAGTTAGCATTGTGATACTATTCATGATATAGCCACTGCTTATCATATCAACTCCAGATGTTTTGCATGACTCAAGAAGGTTCACAGCCCTTATAACTTCTTCAGTACTTGAAGCATTCAATGCAGACAGATGATCATCTCAATGCCCATTAATGGGCAAACTACAGTGTACTGCTTCTGGCTGTTCTGACCCAGCACTAAGTGAACTCAAGGCATCACAAAAGTCTTTCATGCTAACTGCAGAAACTGCTTTCTTTTCTTCTTTTGATCTTTTTTTAAAACTGTTTCAGATTCATAAAGTTTTAATGTATGTAATTTGACGTGCAGTTTCTGACATGCAAATTTTTCTGCTTTTTCTAGAGTGTGTTTGTATGCTTTGCCTAAATCCTGAACTCCATACTATTCATTGCTTGGTCATTTGTTTTAAGTTTGTGTTTAGATCTGAACTGCTCTGCTTGTTTCTTTTGACATACTTCATTAAACAGTGACTGGTTTTGTCTCTTTTTTTTACACCTAGATAGAAATGAATTGCAAGTTAAAGTTCCAAATAATTATTTCTCTCCCAGAGGAAAGTAGCTTGTCTGTGAGTACTTATTAATGACCTCATTGTCATCACACTTGTGAGCCATTCACCTTTGATAAGCTTTTAGCAATGTTCATTTAAACTGTTCAGATCTATCATTGTCCTACTCTTCTCTCTCTCTCTCTCTCTCTCTCTCTCTCTCTCTCTCTCTCTCTCTCTCTCTCTCTCTCTCTCTCTCTCTCTACACCACACACACACACACACACCACACACACCGACAGTAAGGTCAAAAAACAATTGTTGTTTTTTTTAAAATAAGATTATAAACCAGTGCCACGTGTTCAGCCTAGTGTAGCACACTGACAGACCCCATGACAATGACCAAGTGATCTGTGAACAGATTTCTGTACTATGCAAGCTTCACTTCATGGGCAGATATACACTTCCTTTAATGAACAATACTGACAAATCCATAATGTAATACAGCAGCAACAAAACAATTACAAGAATATGATTATAAAAGAAGTAGTAGTAGTAGTAGTAGTAGTAGTAGTAGTAGTAGTAGTAGTAGTAGTGAACACTACTACTACTACTACTACTACTACTACTACTACTACTACTAGGACTACTACTACTACTACTACTACTGCTGCTGCTGCTGCTGCTGCTGCTGCTGCTGCTGCTGTTGCTGATCATGATGATGATGATGATGCTACTGTTACTACTACCACCACCACCGCCGCCACCGCCACTACTACTACCACCACCGCCGCCGCCGCCACTACTACTACCTCCACCACCACCACTACCACCAGCACCAACAAGAACAACAGTGGCAGCACTGCATTCTGCTGCTGATGTATTCTGAGGACAGAGGCTGACTTTGACCCACAGCAGTCAGCTGTGACAATACATGGCAGTATCACACACAACACAACAGGGCTAGGTGTGGAGAAAGTGTATTCTTTGTTACTTCTTCTTGTTTGCAGTTTTCACTTCATCCTATGAAACCATTTGTGATGCCTTGCAATAGACCTCGCCATTCTTAATTAAGGGAAATAAATCTTGCATCCTTTAAGGCTAGACATTTCAGGTGTGCCTACCCTTAGATTATAACGATTACTATACTAGCATTTTGGTTATTCATTTGTTTATCTGTTTATTTATTCTTTTATTTCAATGATAATGGAATACTTAGTCATGTGCTTTTTTTACATCCAGTTCCTATGTGTATGCAGTTTTGTGATGAGTGGCTTAGAGTTGATGAAGAATGCCAGCACTGCAGAACTTAGGCCACCACTCTTTGCAGAGGCATTGCTCATGTTGACAGCCTGTGTCACTGTCAATAGTGATGACAGCAACACCTTGGACACAGTCCTGATTATCACACTCAGAGGGCTGGATGTTTTTATATAAAAAAAAAGAAAAGAAAAAAGAAAAAAGGCTATTGTTGTGCTTAGTCTATAACCCTCAACAAATCAAATTTGTTTATTGTTCATTGTTCCAAACTTAAAACGACCCCAAAACTACCATACCATCAGCCTGATCAGCCATCCAAGTAAAGTCAGTTTAAGAATGCTTCTGAACAGACTGAAGCCTCGAGATGAGGAATCATCAAAG
>CM054166.1:37965564-38006347 GCA_028751875.1 Rapana venosa
AACGGCAAGATTAGAATAAAACATTTCAGTACTGTATTCAGAGCACCTGTTTTGAAAAAGAATCCCCCGCCTTCGAATAAATTCCACAAGAGGGGGATCCAGCAAAAATTTTAGCGGGCCCTCTGCTTGCAAAGAATGTTCAGGAATTTTATCTAAAAATACAATATATTCCTAATTTTACCATGCCATGACTTTAATGCCATTAACTGCTTTGGTCAACCCAAAAAACAGAATTTGGCAAACAACCCCAGCAGTATAGTCAAAAATTCAAAGCCATAAAACTGCAAAAAATTTCAGAAGAAAAAAATAGAAAATTTTTTCCCCTAAATGAAAAAGATTTTTTAAACTTTTAAAGTCGGAATCACTATGCAGCACCCCTTTTTCCCTTTTTTCAATACAGATCCGTCGTAAAACACTTTTAAGTGATTAGAAAAATTACTTTCTAAGTGACTTTTTACATAAAAGGGTGGGGGAAAAATTTTTTTAAATTTTTTTAAAACTAAAAAACAATAAAAGTTTTCCCCAAAAAAAAAGTTGTTTCCCACATTTTTTTTTTGTGGCCTATATAATTTGAAAAATTTTTTCTTGTCATGATCAATTTTGCCCCAAAAATTAAAATACATTGTATTAAGGGCATATTATATATATATCTGCAAAATTTCTGCGGATAGATCCATTTGCACAAAATTATCGTTCAGTGTATTCTTTTAAAAAGCATCGACTTGGTTATACCACAGGGATCCAAGTACTTTGCACCTACTTGTTTTCTATTCTTGTACTGATCTCCCTAGCTCTTTGTCATCTAATACTCAAGTTGTTCAGCACTGTGTGTGGGTGGGGTGTGTGTGTGGGGGTGTGTGTGTGTGTGTGTGTGTACGCGCGCGCGCGCGTGTGTGTGTTTGGTGCGCGGGGGTGGTGTGTGTGTGGGGTGTGTCTGTATGCCGTGTGTCGTTATGAGTTTCTTTTTTTTTAACCAGATTCATGTAAATCTTGTCTCGATACTCACCCTATTTCCCCGCCCCCCATCCTCCCCCCCCCCCATCCCCTTTAAAATTTTAAGCTCACAATCGCAATGTGCAGCGTATGCTATCATTGAAGTGTTGAACTCCTGATAATAGTCCTTAGTCTCGATTCTTTCTTGTTATTATCAAACTGATAGTAAACTCGTAGAGTTTCAGGGGCGGCGGCGGGGGGGGGGGGGGGGGGGGGGGGGGGTGGGGGGGGGGGGGAGGGGGGGGGGGGGGGGGGGGTCGATTAAGCGGCCAATCCTACCGCTTGCTTCCTCTACTGAATATGTATTTCTTGTTAGTTTACTTTAGTTTAATTCATTCTTTTATATCGAGGATAATGGGAAAAAGCCTTGTTTGCTTTTTTTTATCATCCAGATCCCTGTGTGTATGCGATTTTAAAAAAAAAATGTTATGTTCCCACTGGGACGCAATGGGCCACTCTTACGAAAAACGGAAAGGGATTTAACGGTGACAAACTCGATTTGGGATAATGAGAATTCTTGCATTCAAAAAAGATTTCTTTCATAAAAACATACATGTTACAGCATACATATTGTTACAAAATACATACAAACAAACATAAATACATTATTAAAACATATATCATACAAAATACATCTACATGATCCTATACTTTTTCCCAAATTACATCTTATGTCTTTATTACCATTATCTATCTTTATTATCTATATCAAAATAATTATTTTATATTTAAAACATACAAATACGTAGTAGTTAGGTAGTGATAAGTAGATAGATGATAGATAGATAAGATAGATAGATAGATAGATAGATAGATAGATAAATAGATAGAAAAATTAAAAATAAGAAAATGGGTTATGTGAAGGGTGGATAGTTTCTAGATTAGACAGGAGGGGGGAATCTTAAGGTTTGAAATAGATATGTCTTGAGCTGGATTGTAAAAGTGTCAGAGCTAGGACTTCTGGCGAACTGAGAGAGAGAAGCTTATTCGAGGTCGATGTGAAGCCCCCGAACTTAGAGAACAAAGAGCTGCGGCCACAGTAGATTGTATACAGCATGCATGCATGCATGCATGCGTGTGTGTGAGAGAGTGAGAGGAATAGCTAGAGAGAGAGAGATAGAGAAGAGAGATGAGAGAACGTAGAGAGAGAGGAGAGAGGAGAAACCACTGAAAGAAAAGAAAGAAGAAGATGTATGAAAATAATGCATGTGTGATACGAAATAGGCAGCACTTCTAACTGATTGGAGATGGGGTAAACGCTTCTGGCTCTCCTCTCTCTCTCTCTCTACTCTCTCTCGCTCACCTGCTCTCGCCATCTTCGAGCATTGGCGCCCCTTGACCGGCAGTGGCTATCACGATTTGCAGCGGATCGGAAATCACTTTGAAAAGAGCACACCCAGCACTCTTACTCAGAACTGAACCTCACCCACCGCCCCTCACATGGGGGGGGGGGGGGGGGGTGGGGGGGGGGGGGGGGGGGGGGGGGGCCTCTGGGTCTTCGGCACATCAGGACTCAAGCGTTAGAAGAAAGCAGACGCTCGTCTGGCTTTGTGAGACCACGCTGTGTGTTGTGTGTTGGTGGGGGAGGGGGGGGGGGCTAGTAGGGGGGGGGGGGGATGGTGGGGGGGGGGGGAGCGAGGTGTGAAGGGGGGGGAGAGGGGGAGATTGAGAAGGGGTGGGTGGGGGGGTGGGGGGGGGGGGGGGGGGGGAGGTAGGGGAGAGAGGGGAGGGGGAGCGGTGAGGGGAATAGGATGGGGAGGCGGGAGGGGGGGGGAGGGTGTATAGGGCGTGTGGGTGTTGTTGTTGTGGTGGTGGTTGTGTTGGTGTGTGGATGGGTGGGTAGGGGGTGAGGTGGATGTTGTAGGTGTGTTAGAGGGAGGTGGGTGGGTGTGTAGGTGTGTGTGGGGGTGTAGTGTGTGTGGGGGTGTGGGGGTATGAGTAAGGGGTGAGTGTGTGGGTGTTGTGTGTGTGTGTTGTGTTGTGATGTGTGTGTTGTGTGGTGGTGGGTTTTCGAGAGTTGTTCGTGTACATGCAGTATCGAGTGTATATGCTGCATGCTTGTGTGTGTTACAGGCATGCGTGCGTGCATGTGTGTGTAGAAAGAATGAGAGACAAGAGAGAAGAGAAAAGAAAGAGAGAGGAGAGAGAGAGAGAGAGACGGAGATAGAGAGAGTAGAGAAGAGAGAGAGAGAGAGCAGCAATTGTATGAGCAAGCAGTTTTATGGTTACATGAAATAAATACGTGGATGCAGATAGATGAAGGTTGATAATGAATGAATGAGAGTAGGGGAGGGATGGGAGATGTAGAGGAGGAGGAGGATGGTAGTGGTGGTGGTGTTTGGTAGTGTGGTGGGGGGAGGGGGGGTTGGAGGTGGGTGCTGGTGTATGTGGGTGTGAAGGGGGATGTTTGTGTATAGTGATGTGTTTAGTGTATGGATGGTGTGTGGTGTGTGTGTGTGTGTTGTGGTGTGTGTGGTGTGTTATGTTGTGTGTGTGTGTGGTGTGTGTGTGTGTGTGTTGTGAACTGTGGTGTTATGTGGTAGTGTGCTAGTATCGGTGTGGTGTTAGTGTGTGTGTGTGGTGTTAGTGTGGTGTGGTAGTGTGTGGATTTTTCAGATTCAGATTCAGAATAAGTTTATGCCATGTTAATCACGTAGACTTATTTGACACAACAACAAAACAGATCAAAACAAAAGATGTGTGCGCGTGTTTAGTGTATGTGTGTGTTAGTGTCTGTGTATATTTAAGGTAACAGTGTGTGTGTTAGTGTGTGTCTGTTTGGGTGGACCTATGATGCGTTATTTTATTTATCATGCTCTATTTTCGAGGATTAATAGGACCAGCACTCATGTACTTTATTTTACATCAGTCCCACTGTGTATGGCTGTATGTGTAGATATTTTTGTCATCCGTTCCCACACGCAACACAATGGTCTGACCTTCCCAAATATGAAGCCGATTAAAAATGGGTGTGTGAGTGTGAACGTGTGTGTGTGCTGGGTGTGGTGTGGTTGTGGTGTGTGTGGGTGTGGGTGTGTGTGGTGTATGAAGCGTTGTGGAGTGTGTGTTAGTGTGGGTATGTGTCTGTGTTGTGTGTCGTGCGTCGTGCGTTTGTGTGCAGTATTGTGCGTGTACTTAGTCTGTGTCTGTGTGTTTGTTTGTGTATGTTGTGTGAGTGTTAGTCTGTGGTCTGTGCGGCTAGTTTGTCTCGTGTGTGATATAATAAAAACAAAAGCATGGACAGCAGTCTCATTGTTATAAGAGAATAAGGAAAAGAAAGTAAGAAAGTAATCATGGATCTTAAGTAACATAGATAGCTTAGGGTGGTAATTGACGGGGGAACGTATATGTGGAGTGGAGAACATACAGACAACAACATCACAGATGGGGTAAAGCTAAACAGAGTAGCGGTGTGGAGAATAACATGCGAGTGATATTGAGTGCATATAGTTTTAGTTTCTGTGGTAGTAGCTCGTTTTTATATCATTTTAAGTTCTCTTGAGATTCATCAATGGTGAGATTTCCTTCTTTCTTTGAGATTTCTTTTCTTCTTTTATATTCTTTTATAATCGAGGATAGATGGAATAAGCACTGGATATTGTGCTTTTTTTTAAACAAACCAGTTCCCGGTATATGCGCTTTTTGTAAAGTATTGTCATCTGTTCACATCCGCACTGGTCTGTATCTGCAACCCATTTTTTCGGTCCTTACCATCACCATTTCATGGCTAGTTGGCATTTCGGAGCGTACCAGGATAAAGCTGGTCTGAAAGCATCTGAAGGATCTTATTAATAAGCAGACTACACAGTGTCCTCCGGTTTGTGTGGGTTTTTGTGTTAGTCTTCAACGCTTGGGTTGTGTGAAGGGTCAATCTAGTACTCGTTATCTACAGTTTGTTGATATCAAGTTGGGGTGGGGTTTTTTGGCTAAGTAGATAATAATGTGAAGATTGTCAAATGTGTCTGTGTGTGTTTATTTATTTATTTATCTATTCTTTTATATCGAGGATAATGGAATAAGCACTTTATGTGCTTTTTTACATCAGTTACGCCGCGTGGTATGCATTTTGTAAATTGCTCATCTGTTCCCTTGTCCCACCCACTCGGCACGCTATGGCCTATCTCTTTCAAAAGCAGAACAGGATTAAACCTGTGGGCGCTAAGAAATGTTCCTTTATGCGTTCGCACACGACGGGCCTCGGTGATAGTCTCATCCGAAAGACCTGAACTCATTTCAGTGTGTGTGTGTGTGTGTGTGTGTGTGTGTGTGTGTGTGTGTGTGTGTGAGGTGTGTGTGGGAAGTTGTGAGTGATGTGTGTTGTGTGTTGTGTGTGTGTGTGATGTGTGTGTGTTGTGTGTGTGGTAGTATGTAATGTTGTGTGTGTGATGGTGTGTGTGTGTGTGACATGTGAGTGTGTGTGTGAGTGTGTGGTGTGTGTGTGTGTGTGGTGTGTGTGTGTGTTTGTGTTGTGTGTGTGTCAAGTCAAGTCAAGTCAAGTCAAAATTTTATTTCTATTCACAGGAGGATGTACATTGAATAAGCAATGCATTTGCTTTTTTTCATCAAGCCATCATCTAAGAACAAATTCGTATGATTAACTAATAAACGATTACATTATTGCATCATTTTTTACACGTTAAATTAAACCAGTAAAAAAAGAGAAAAAAATCGATAAGGAGTATACATTGAAAATATCAATTACCACAATGATAGATATACATGCTACACACATACTCATGACCCTTGAGCGCGTGCGCGCTTGCGACGTCCACACTTACACATGTTAAATTAAAAATGTTTTTTTAAGAATTAAAAAGGAAAATCATATAACGATCAGGACAAACAACTCCTTCACCTACTGTTACATCCAGTTCTTTCCACTGTTTATACTTTAGATAGTAAAAGGGACAAGAATAATACTCTGTTAGAAAATACTAGCGATGTCGGCTGGGGATGGGATGACAATATTACGCGTTCAATGACCTCTCCTCCTCTCCGCGCTCCTCCCGGACAAACGTGGCTTTTTAGCTTCATACTTTTCAAATAGCGCTTTTAAAAAAATGACAAATTGACACATAGCTATCGAAAACGCAAAGATAAGGCAAATAAGATATAATAATGATTCTCATAATAGAGATACAATTATAACAACAACTGCCATCATCCAATGAGACGCACAATATAACAAATGAGTCCCCATCACCATGAGACAAACAACATAACCATGATAGACAAGAAAAGCATTGAAAGGAATGGGGAGTGGGGGAGGACTACATCAATGGGGATAGTGGAAATACACCTTCAATCAAATGTAATAGTTTTAAAAAAAAAACAACAAATATTCATACAAGTAGAACCTATACGATACATAATTTCAAAAGGCCAAGAATCCACTTGGGACTAAAACTAAAACAATATCATACTGAAAACAGTATCGCTTATAACAGTACTCAATATTCCATCTCTAACTGCAATAAAAACAACATCCACGAAGTAAAATCTATTGAATTAACTAGACAAAGGGCTTGAGGATGGAGAGGAAAAGGAAAAGGAGAGGAGAGGGAAGATGGGAGAGGAGGAGAGACACATATAGAGAGAGAGAGAGAGTAGTAGAGAGGAGAGAGAGAGAGAGGTAGAGAGAGAGAGAGAGAGAGAGAGAGAGAGAGAGAGAGAGTGAAGAGAGAGAGATGAAGAGAGAGAGCAGAGCGAGAGAGAGAGAGCGAGATATGAGAGAGGGAGAAGTAGAAACACATAATCAGTCTATCAGGTCTACCATATAGAGAATTTTAAAATTTTCCTCCTTTCCCCGGGGGGTGGGGGTGGGTGGGGGGGGGGGGGGGGGGGGGGGGGGGTGGGGGGGGGGGGGGGTGGGGCCCGGTGGGGGGGGGGGGGGGGGGGGGGGGGGGGGGGGGGGGGGGGGGGGGGGGGGGGGGGGGGGGGGGGGTGGGGGATGGGGACTTGAGGGGGAGGGGGGGGGGGGGGGGGGGGGGGGGGGGGAGTTGTGTGGTACTAGCTTGCATAATTACTCTTGTGAACCCCTTCTTTGCATAATTAGTGTGCCTCTTTCCTGCCTTCCCACTGTGGGCCCCCGATCCATCACCCCGCCCTTAGCCGAGTGAGCGCTGACGAAATTTCTAGTCTCTCATCCAGGTAAGACATCCTTGCACCTTTTTGTTTTGTTTGTACGCCCAACCATTAAGTGGCTGGTACGCGTGTAAGTCAAGGTTTGAATTCTTGCCAGTAGTTACAAAAATCATCGGTTATAGATGTTGCCTTATACAAGTCAATGTCCTAAGGCATTCATTCAGCCATTCAGAAATGGCTTTTTTTTAGCGTGTGTATCTTGTGGTAAATCAATATAGCTTGAACTTTATTTTTGTTTTTTTGAAACATTTTAAAAAAAAGCTTTTGGGAGCTTTTTCCATAAGTCACCTACCTGATTACAAGAAGCTTGTTTTGTAAAGATATTTTCCTTGGTCTCTCTGGAAATGTTAGTAGATGATTAATGTCTTTGTTCTTGATTTTTGATAAGCCAGCTAATTGGTGATCTTTTTGCGAGGGCATATTTCCATTGACACCATGCCTGGACAAATAGAGCTTTATTTAGATAAAGCTCTGTTTTTGAAGTTTAGTGGATAATTTTGTTTTCCTTTAATAATCGGTTGATGGATAGGTAGCTTGATTTTAGTAGAACAAGTTTCACCATGCTCTTTTAAATATAATTCTATGAATCAATTTTTAAATATTGATCCAACTGCAAGCTGTCCCAAAGAGGATGAATGCATGAGTCAACTTTAGGCAAATATGGCCCGCAAAAAAAAAGGAGTTTTTTCGCGAGAGTGGTTATTCAGAAAATTGTGTTATTTTTTGATAACCTGCCGAATCTAACCTCCCAGGATGCCGACTTTCCAACGCCGTCCATCACAATGTCCGCTCCCAGTAAGTCTTGTCAATACTTACACCCAGAATTCTGTGGGAGTCAACTTCTTCAATTACTCTTTTACCTATCTAACAGAGGTTTGGAATTTATCTTCTTTTTTTTGTCTCTTTGTCTTCTAGTTACATTACATACACTTAGGTTCTTCTTTGTTGTGGAGTTTCCGCGTGATTTAAGGTGACATATGTGGTTTAGCTGACGTCCAAGACACCAATCTGTCAAATATTGTGTTGAAGTTTCTTTGTAAGTCCTGTTGGGGTCAGAGTCACTACAATAGAGGGATGTTGTCATCACAAACCTTTTCACCAACTACATTCGAAAACAATGGGGTCCGTCCTTGTCCAACACTCTATCCCAACTTCCTGTTTCCCCCCCCCCTCTTTCACCGATAGAGTACCTATCCCTGATCATCCCTTCGGACCAATTTCAGCGATAATCTACAAATCCGTACCAACTCAGCAGCCCATCTTCGCCACCACCCTCCTATTCCCTCCGATAACTCTTTTCCTTAGTAGGTAACTATTACTCCCCCTATCCTAATCCCTGCGCACCACCTTCCAGTCAATCATCCAGACAGCCCAAGATCATATTCATCCCAAGTCAAACAAAACGAATTAGCCTGTCTATTTAATTTTCATCATTGATTACTGTGAGTTTGGTAGGGCGACTGTCTGTACTTTCTGTGTAATAGGTGTGTGTGACCGCGAATCTATTTTAACCTTCAAATACCTGACGAGATTCTTCATTTAATAGATTGTGTTTTACAAAGTCGGAATATACGGATTTTTGACTATGTTTGTTTCAAAGAGTTCTAGATCAGCCATACAGAATTTGACATTGGTGCAGTAATTTTGAAGACACAGCCAGTATCACCTGCTTTGTTGGACTGGTATGAGATTTTTGCCTCTTTTATAATATATAACATCTGACCAGTAGTATTTTCTCTACTGCAACAAGTTATACAATATGTCAGTGTTCCAGCTATAACTTCGACCACAAAGCTTGATTTATTCTTCCATCTAGATTGTCCAAACCACGTGGTTCTGGACCTTTTTTGAAGAGACGGTCTTTTCCAAGACGTCTGTGATTGTCATTTGGCCAGTAGTTTGAATGGGAATTTATTTCTTTTGATTTGATATATTGTTCTAATGATAATGGAGATCATTTTCATTTGACGTATTGTCCATTGATATTACTTTGTCGGCAATGTTGAGAAGGTGGTTGTTTCATTCATCAAGCTGAATATATCTTTAAACTGTCTGTTGACTTTTTGATATAGGTTTATTACATAAATGAATTGATGGCTTTTCCAACTTTTGGCGAGAGTCGTGTAGTTGTAATTAACAAATTTTGAATGTAATCACGTTTTGATTTTGCGTTTTAGTGAAGTTACTTTGTTTTTCTTCTTCTTTATGCCCTGAACTTCTGCCATTTGAACCATGTGTTTTCAAATAGTCTCTTAGTGTATTTAGGATCTATGTCTTTTGTTATCCAATAGGTGGTTGATTTTTTTCTGAACTCTTTTTTTTATGAAAGTGGGCGTGTTTGTCGGTTATACTGAAGTATATGTCCTAATCCCAAAATTCAGCCAGCTTTATCAGGGTCTCTGATTTGGTATATGTCATGGAATGGCGAGTTTGTCAGTCTGAAAGGAAATCTTGCTCGTTAAAGTTTTTAAATTTCTTGTAAAAAATAGTTTAATGCCCTACTTTAGGTATTTTGATACGGATTTTTTAAACCAGGGAGTAAAGCACACCTGGATTATGATCACCGCATCCACCTGAGGGAGCACAGACTTCTGTTTATTGTTTGTTTTGTAGTAGTGTCTGATTTCGATCTATTAAGTTCTAGAGTTATTTGTTATCCGAGTTGGTCTATCTATTAGTTGATCTAGGCCACACATGGGTGTGTGAGTGTGTGTGTGTGTGGTGTGTGTGTGTGTGTTGGTGTGTGTGTGTGTGTGTGTGGTGTGTGTTGTGTGTGTGTTGTGTGTGTTTGTGTGAGTGTGTGTGTGTGTTGTGTTTAGGTAGAGGAATAAAGAAGATGATCCGATGTCAGAATTACAGGAAGGGAGGGTTGCCTTAAGAGGGAATAGAGAAAAACAGAAGAAACAAGTTTGCTGTGTTGTTAGTAGTTTTGTTGTTGTTGATTTTGTTTCTGTTCCACATTGGTCCCCCCCAGCCTTTTTTGGAGGGATAGTAAGGCTTAAGTGAGAAATAATGGGAAAGGAACTATGTTGCTATATTTTTTAAATTGGTTTGGGGTGTGTTGGTTGTGGGTGGTGGTGGTGGTGGTGGTGGTGGTATTGTTTCTGTAAAGAAATAATTTTTTGGTCCATTGATCTTCTTTGAATGGAAATGTTAATGAAATTATGAATCTTGTTGTTTCTGCTTGGAAGTGATATCACTCTTTTGTGCATTTCTAGACACTGCTCAAGGATGAATGATTTAGATGAATCAGAATCATAAGATAAGAATATCCTGAGAAATGTTGGATATTCCTCAAAGAAAATAAGTCACATTAAGTCAGCGTGAGTTATACACCGTCCACCTGTGTAATTAACACACACACATTCTCTCCACCTCTCTTCTCTCTCTTTCTCTCCTCTCTCTCCAATTCCTCTCCTCCCTCTCTACTCTCTGGGTCTCGCATCGTCTCCTCGTCTCTCTCTCTCTCCTCGGATGGCAAGAATTGAGTGTGGTTGGGTGGACGTGTTGTAGGGCTCCTTCTGTTTACTGTGGCAAAATAGAGGCAGTTTTCAGTGGACGTACTCTGATATTTTAAGCATTTGTGTACATAATGGCGTGTTCATCTGACGGTGTTATTGGGTATGCAGATAACGTCAGTGAATAGTACTGTAAATAATAGCTTAATTATTACATGATTGCAACAGAAGGACATGAATATTGACCATCCGAATGACAACAGTTCAGTGCAGTGTTTGTGGCCTACGTCTTTTTTTGTCTTTCTATTTTTGCACGTTCACGCTCCTCAGGTTGAAAGCCCCTGTTACCTGTGCTTGCTACGTTGTGTGGGGGTATTCCCCTTTCCATTCACCTGTCAAGGGCTGCCTTTGGGTGTGTATCCTGACTCTGACCTTGTGGCCAACAAGTAAACTTAGGCACGATGCTGAGGAGAAACATAGCTCAAGCCAGCTTCAGTGCCTCAAGGAACGTTTTTTCCAGTTTCTTCTTGACGGCACTTTCCATAGCAGATACGCAAGGACTACAGTCCACACCTCAGGGATTAAAGCACATATCGCTGAAAAGTTTGGCATGCTGAGGACAGACTATCACAGTTTTTTTTTTCCGAAATAAGTCAATTGAAGGACACAGTTATTGCAAACGAGTGCTATATTAAAGAAATGATGAAGAGAGGACAGTGCCACCATCATGGACAGTACTGGATTCCTCTGGAACCAAAACTAGAGACAAGTGAGCAGGATGCTAGAGCTTTGAACTCAGAGCTTATTAACCTGGGAACTGGACTGGACGATGAACACAGCACTGACAAGGCTCATTGTAGACCATCTTGAACCACATTTCCAGAATAACCAGATTTGGAAAAGTGAAAGACATGTGCCAGGGCCTTTTTCGATTGGAAGAGCCCGGTCAAGAGGGGGAAGGTCCTCCGACCAGTACTGGTGCAGTTCTGTCGATGGCCGATAAAATGGACATTCTGTGTGATCAAGAACTGAGAGACAGTCTAAGAACAGATTGCCTTCCGGTGGCTTCTTCTGACCTCACTACAACGGAATCGGGCGCCTGTCCAAAAGACCATGTTAGATTTCCACAGGGGGCAAAGGGCAAAATTGCCGTACCATCCACATGGGCAAGCTGCATGTCAAGGGAAGCCCAGCAAGCTACTCCCTACAGGGACAGTGGCACTGAAGGCCATGAAACAGAACAGTTTATATAGGCTTGCAGCGCAGGTGTATAGAGATGAAGCAGACAGGTCAGCTATAAGCCGGTGGTATAGATGAAACAGGAAACAGGTGCAGCTATTGCCAGTGGTAATAGAGAACCCTGGTCAGCTATGGCCGTGGGTATAGAGAAACAGGGTCAGCTATGGCCGTGTATACATTATATGAATAGTAACAGGTCAGCTATGGCTGTTGGTATACATTATAGGGAAACGATAACAGTCAGGCTATGGCTCGGTGTATAGGAGAACAGGTCAGCTACTGGCTGGTGGCGTTATAATTATAGGAAAGCATGACAGGTCAGACTAATGGCCAGTAGTATAGATTCTTATTAGGGAAAATAACAGAGATCAGCTATGGCCGGAGTGTTATAGAGAACTAGTCAGTAGCTAATGGTGAGTGGTATAGAATTTATAGAGAAATCATAACAGGTCACTACTGGCCGAGGGTTGGTGGTATAATTATTAGTGGAAACAGAACAGGTCAGCTGATGGCCGTGGTATAGAGAACAGGTCAGCTATGGCTGGGTGTATAATTATAGTGAAACATAACAGGTCAGCTATGCCGGTGGTATAGATTATTTAGGGAAACATAACAGGGTCAGCTATGGCTGGTGGAGTATAATTATAGGAAACATAACAGGTCAGCTAGTGGCCTGGAGGTATAATTATTAGGAAACATAACAGGTTCAGACTATTGGCCGGTGTACAGATGAAACCTTCGTAGGTCAAGCTATGGCCTGTGGTACAGATGAAACCTAGTAAGGTCAGCTATGGCAGTGGTAAAGATAAAACCTAGTAGGTCAGCTATGACCGGTGGTATAAGATAAGTTCTAGTAGGATTCAGATATGGCCAGTGTATAGACTGAAAGCCTTAGTAGGTCAGGCTATGGTCCGGGTATAGATGAAAAAACGCAGTAGGTCATCTATGGCTGGTGTATAGATAAACCTAGTAGGTCATCTATGGCTCGTGGTATAAATGAAAACCTACGTAGGTCATCTATGGCTGGATGTAGTATAGATGAAACCTAGAGGTCATGCTATGGCCGGTGTATAGGATAAACCTAGTAGGTCAGCTATGACCAATGGTATTATAATGACGTCTAGTAGGTCAGATAGGGCCGGTGGTATAGGATGAAACTAGTAGATCAGCTAGTGAACGATGTATAGATGAAGTCTAGTAGGTCAGATATGGACCTAGTGGATAAGATGAAGCCTAGTATAGTCAGAGTATGGCGCGGGTGGTATACAATTATTAAGAGCTTAGTATGGTCAGTATGCTCAGTGGTATAGATAAAAACTAGTAGTCAAGCTATGCAGTGGTATTAGATAAAACCTGAGTAGGTCACTATGGCCGTGAGCATATAGATATAAACTAGTAGGATCAGCTATGCCGGTGGTATACGATAAAACCTAGTAGGTCCAACTTTGGCTTGGTGTATAGGATATAACCTAGTAGAGTTCAGTGACTATGGCCAGGGGTGATAGATAAAAACCGTAGCACGGTTCAGCTAGGCCTGTGGTATTAAGAAACCTAGTAGTCAGCTATGGTCCATGAGCTTATAATTATTAGGGAACATAACAGCCCAGCTATATGACGGTGTATAGGAAGAAGTCTAGTAGGTCAGATTCATGTATGTGTCTTTGTTGGGCATAGCCACACTGATTGTTTTTCGTTCCTCGGCTAGAGCCCGAGGCTCCTGTTCCCAACTTGGTGAGATTTGTGCGATCGACCTAAGTATACAGAGTGTTGTTTTATATAATGATAATAATAATAATAATAAGAATAATATAATGTAGAATTATATACGCTGAAGCTGTGTAAGCACAAATCAAAGCGTTCGCGCAGAGGTGAGGGCGGGGGGCGTGATTTAGGCGAGGAGTAATGGGATAAGCACTCAGTCCCTTTTGTTACATCTATCCCCGTTGTGTATGCGTTTTGTTGTTTGTCAGCGGTGCCCACCGCGCACAACATATGCCTACTCTTTTCGAACAAGTGGAACAGGATTTAACGTGTGCAAGATGTCTATCGTGCTGTTCGCATACGGGGCCTCTGTTTAATAGTCTCATTCCGAAGAGACTTTGACATTCAGATTTCGATTTTGTTTTTCAAACTGGAAGAAAGGGCGAGGCTGCGAATCCGAACCAGAATCTTTGTCTGAGATAAAAGCAAGCCAGTCTGGTCAGTTTGTGCTGTGTTTTTTTTATATAAACGTGTGTAAGGGCCTACATCTTGCATGCAAAAATGAAACCCACTTCTAAAGTAAAGTAGATTTTTGGGGGGAAAATTCAACTTCAGAAACCCATTATGTCATATGCAAGACTGATGCAATACTGGCACTATGATTTCTCTTCTTTTTTTTTACAAGAGACAGAGCTACTTAAGAAGCTTTTGATCGCAGGCCTCAAGACATCATTTATTCAAACCTAGATTCTCTCCCTCCGGTGTTTCATCTCATTTCTGTCCCTGCCCGTAACTGTCCACCCCCCCCCCTCCCCGCCATCACCATGCAGAGTGTACAACCTTTGTGTGTGTGTGTGTTGTGTGTGTGTGTGTAGTGTGGTGTGGCGTGCGTCGTGCTGCGCGCGCGGCGGGTGTTTTTACTTTTAGAATATATACAAAAACAGTAATTGATTTGGCTGGATGTGAAAGACTAGGAGTGAAAGGAAAGCGGCCATTGATTGTTTTTGCAAGATGTAGCTCTTAATAAATTCCCATGTATTATTATTATTTTTATTATTATTATTGTTGTTTTTATATTATTATTATTACATACATTCCCATACATCATCATCATCACCATCATCATCATTCATTATCGTCGTCGATGCCTGTCACGTAGTAGTAGTAGTAGTACAGTAGCATTAGCAGTAGTAGTAGTAGTAGTAGTAGTTGTAGTAGTAGTAGTAGTAGTAGTAGGTAGTAGTAGTAGTAGTAGTAGTAGTGTATAGTAGTATGTCATATTATTAGCATTATTAGTACTACATCATCATCATCATCATCATCATCATCATCGCGCATCACCATCAACATCATCATTATTATTATCATATACCTAGTATGGCTAGTTTTGTTTGTGATGTATATTTATTATTGATCACCATTTAGTATAGCAGCAGCAGCAGCAGCAGCAGGGCAGCACAGGCTAGCAAGCAGCAGTAGTAGTAGTAGTATTAGTAGTACTCAGTAGTAGTAGGAGTAGTATAGTAGATAGTAGTAGTAGTAGTTGTTGTTAGTAGATATAGTAGTAGTAGTAGTAGTAGTAGTAGTAGTATAATCATTATTATTATCATTATTATTTATTATCATCATCATCATATCCTGGAGACCCTTGAAAGAATAACTCTTGAAAAGAAACCAGAGAAATTCAACCCTGCTACTCTCTATAGAGAACAATGTTTGACCAACCCGTGTCTGATTCTGTAACACTACTTGAATACTAAGACTAGTGAGTGCTCTGTCAGGCCTTCGCGTGAAATGCTGTTCAAGAGTGTTTGTCGATATCCCTCGACAGACTGAGCTTCTTGAAGAAGAAAGGAAGGAAGGAAGGAAGAGACAAAAAGAAAGGCGACAAAGGAAGGATAAAGGAAGGAAGAGGGAAAGGAAGGAAGGAAGGAAGGAAGAAGAGTGGTAAAGCGAAAGAAAGGGATGAAGGAAGGAAGAGAAAGAATGAAGGAATAGAAAAACAGAAGAAAGAGAGAAAACATCTGAAAGGATAGGAAGGAAGAGAAGAAAGAAAGAAAGAAAGAAAAAAGGGAAAGGAAGGAAAGCAAAAGAAAGAAAGAAAGAAAGAAAGAAAGAACAGAAGAGAAAGGAAGAAATAGAAAGAAGAAAGAAAGAAAGAAGAGAAGAAAGAAAGAAGAAGAAAGGACAAAAATCAGAAAAAAAGGAGAAGGAGCAGGAAGTAAGGAAGGAAGGAGTAAAGAAAGAAAGAAGAAAGAAGGAAGCGAAAGGAAAGAAAGGAAGAAAAAACTGATAGACAGACAAACACACAGACAGACAGAAAGGAAGGAAGAAGAGAAAGGAAGGACATGAAGAAAGGAAGGAAGTGAACAAATAGAAAAAAAAGAAACAGAAGAAGAGAAAGAGGAAAGAGAAAAGAAAGAGAAGAAAAGATGAAAAGAAAAAAGACAGCAGCAGACAGACAGTAAAGGAAGAAGGTAAAGGAAGGAATAGTGAAGAAGGGAAGAAAGAAGAAGGAGGAAGGAAGAACTAACAAAGAACAAAGAAAAAAACAAGGAGAGAGATGGCATTTTTATCAGCTGCTGTGACTTTCAGTAAAAGAGCTTATTGACACGTGATTTTATTCATTTTAGTTTGTTTTTCATTTTTGATGGTTTGGTCAGGTTTTGTTTGACTCTGGTTGGCTGATGGCTGGTTGGCAGTGGTTGGTAGTCTGTTTGGTTAGAGTTAGTTGGTTTTGTCGGTTTAGTCAACGGCTAGATGGTTGTTGGCTGGTGTGGAGATTGCTGGCTGGTGGCATTGCTGGTGGCTATTGGCTGGTTAGATCAGTCGGACTCAAGGCGGATGAATGTCAGTTGGTTGGCTGGTTAACGGATTGGTTTGGAGGATCGTTGGATGGATGGGTGAGTAGGGATGGCTGGCTAGGTTTAAAAAATTCACAGTGTAGTAACTGTGTGGTTGTGGTTTTCTGTTGGCCTTTTTTTTTAGATGGACCGACTATTTTCGCACTTTTAAGTAATTAACCAAGGGTAGGTGGGGGGGGGGGGGGGGGGGGGAGGGGGGGGGGGGGGGGGGGGGGGTGTTATGGGGGGGGGGGGGGGGGGGGGGGGGGGGGGGTGGGTGTGGGGGGGGGGGGGGGGGGGGGGGGGGGGGTGTGTGTTCTGAATATTCCGTCCGAGTTCATAATGTGTTGGACAATCAGTGAACTGATTTTTTTTTAATGGGGCGTGGCTGTCTGTCAAATCAAAATGGGTTAAATGCTCGGTTTGTCTCGTCCCCCCCCCCCCACGCCCTCTAACACTCTTCCCCCGTCTGCCCCACGCTAGCCCCCCCCCTTCACACACCTACACTAGTCATTCAAGGGAGGCGATAAACGGTGGTCAGCGTCACAACACGTACGCAGCACACGTAAAAGAACCTCCCAGCATCTACAGAGTTGTCCCTGGCATAATTCTGTAGATACCCCCCCCACCTTCATAGGAATTAAATGCACTATTGCAGACAAGAAACATACCAACAACAAACAGCAACAATTAAAAAGTTGGCGGCTTTGCTTCTTTGCGGCAATGCGCTCGTCTCACCAGAGAGAGCATCGCCACTGTGTGACTGAAAAATTACAACACGAGTGCATATACAAACAATGCATACGAGTACAATAACAATACAATACATTACAATGCGATACAACACAGTACGATACGAATACAGATCAACCATAAAAGTACAAACAGCACAATACTAAACGTACACTACAACGCCAAATACAATACCAACATACCTACCAAAACAGCACAGCATTTTATTTTATTTTATTTTTTCATTTACTTTTTATGCTTTATTCTTTTATATAGATGGATAACGGATTCAGCCACGTAGGCGCTTTTGTCCACATCGAGTCTCCCCCGTGGTGTAATGCGTTTGTCTATTCTGACAACCTTTGTTCCACGCACGCGCACAAACAAGGACCTACTCTTTAGCGAAAAGCAGACAGGATTCTAACCTTGGCGCAGATGTTCTGCACGCGTTTCGCACACACGGGGCCTGCCTCGGTTTTATAGGGGGCTCTCAGCTGAAAGACTTATAGAGTATCAGGAGACGCACGGATGTAACTGCCAGGGGAAAAATATCCCCCTTGAGCGGGAATCGAACCCGGTCGTCAATTTTCTGATAGCGCGATGTTCAACCACTAGGCACTCAGTCTGCCTTAAGCAAGCACACCATCTGTTTACAGACACTTCAGTAAGGTCTTCATCACTGACTACACTAAGGGAAAAAAATAGGTCAAGACCTTCTTACGTCGACTCAGAGCACACACACAAAAAGTTATATTATGTGTGTGTGGACGACTGAAAGAAGAGGAGTGATGTGTCTTTAATAATAATAATAATGAATAATAATAATAATATTAATAATAATAAATGAGTACTTGCTGATGCAGCGCGAGATCTTGCCCAAAAGACAATCAAACACGCATGGCTATACGACCGAATCTACTTACACAGTCATACAACGCAAGTGACAGATAACAATAGTTCAAACAGATAGTACAACATGGTACTGCAAGACCAAATCTATGAAATATAATTGCAATAGTCAAATGTTTTTTCAAAAGTCACACTCAGCACACACAGACACACACACACTCACCACACACACAGATCATAAATACTTTAGCATTGGTAGTGATAGACATGGGTTATGTGAAGGGTGGATAGTTTCTAGATTAGACAGGAGGGGGGAATCTTAAGGTTTGAAATAGATATGTCTTGAGCTGGATTGTAAAAGTGTCAGAGCTAGGACTTCTGGCGAACTGAGAGAGAGAAGCTTATTCGAGGTCGATGTGAAGCCCCCGAACTTAGAGAACAAAGAGCTGCGGCCACAGTAGATTGTATACAGCATGCATGCATGCATGCATGCGTGTGTGTGAGAGAGTGAGAGGAATAGCTAGAGAGAGAGAGATAGAGAAGAGAGATGAGAGAACGTAGAGAGAGAGGAGAGAGGAGAAACCACTGAAAGAAAAGAAAGAAGAAGATGTATGAAAATAATGCATGTGTGATACGAAATAGGCAGCACTTCTAACTGATTGGAGATGGGGTAAACGCTTCTGGCTCTCCTCTCTCTCTCTCTCTACTCTCTCTCGCTCACCTGCTCTCGCCATCTTCGAGCATTGGCGCCCCTTGACCGGCAGTGGCTATCACGATTTGCAGCGGATCGGAAATCACTTTGAAAAGAGCACACCCAGCACTCTTACTCAGAACTGAACCTCACCCACCGCCCCTCACATGGGGGGGGGGGGGGGGGGTGGGGGGGGGGGGGGGGGGGGGGGGGGCCTCTGGGTCTTCGGCACATCAGGACTCAAGCGTTAGAAGAAAGCAGACGCTCGTCTGGCTTTGTGAGACCACGCTGTGTGTTGTGTGTTGGTGGGGGAGGGGGGGGGGGCTAGTAGGGGGGGGGGGGGATGGTGGGGGGGGGGGGAGCGAGGTGTGAAGGGGGGGGAGAGGGGGAGATTGAGAAGGGGTGGGTGGGGGGGTGGGGGGGGGGGGGGGGGGGGAGGTAGGGGAGAGAGGGGAGGGGGAGCGGTGAGGGGAATAGGATGGGGAGGCGGGAGGGGGGGGGAGGGTGTATAGGGCGTGTGGGTGTTGTTGTTGTGGTGGTGGTTGTGTTGGTGTGTGGATGGGTGGGTAGGGGGTGAGGTGGATGTTGTAGGTGTGTTAGAGGGAGGTGGGTGGGTGTGTAGGTGTGTGTGGGGGTGTAGTGTGTGTGGGGGTGTGGGGGTATGAGTAAGGGGTGAGTGTGTGGGTGTTGTGTGTGTGTGTTGTGTTGTGATGTGTGTGTTGTGTGGTGGTGGGTTTTCGAGAGTTGTTCGTGTACATGCAGTATCGAGTGTATATGCTGCATGCTTGTGTGTGTTACAGGCATGCGTGCGTGCATGTGTGTGTAGAAAGAATGAGAGACAAGAGAGAAGAGAAAAGAAAGAGAGAGGAGAGAGAGAGAGAGAGACGGAGATAGAGAGAGTAGAGAAGAGAGAGAGAGAGAGCAGCAATTGTATGAGCAAGCAGTTTTATGGTTACATGAAATAAATACGTGGATGCAGATAGATGAAGGTTGATAATGAATGAATGAGAGTAGGGGAGGGATGGGAGATGTAGAGGAGGAGGAGGATGGTAGTGGTGGTGGTGTTTGGTAGTGTGGTGGGGGGAGGGGGGGTTGGAGGTGGGTGCTGGTGTATGTGGGTGTGAAGGGGGATGTTTGTGTATAGTGATGTGTTTAGTGTATGGATGGTGTGTGGTGTGTGTGTGTGTGTTGTGGTGTGTGTGGTGTGTTATGTTGTGTGTGTGTGTGGTGTGTGTGTGTGTGTGTTGTGAACTGTGGTGTTATGTGGTAGTGTGCTAGTATCGGTGTGGTGTTAGTGTGTGTGTGTGGTGTTAGTGTGGTGTGGTAGTGTGTGGATTTTTCAGATTCAGATTCAGAATAAGTTTATGCCATGTTAATCACGTAGACTTATTTGACACAACAACAAAACAGATCAAAACAAAAGATGTGTGCGCGTGTTTAGTGTATGTGTGTGTTAGTGTCTGTGTATATTTAAGGTAACAGTGTGTGTGTTAGTGTGTGTCTGTTTGGGTGGACCTATGATGCGTTATTTTATTTATCATGCTCTATTTTCGAGGATTAATAGGACCAGCACTCATGTACTTTATTTTACATCAGTCCCACTGTGTATGGCTGTATGTGTAGATATTTTTGTCATCCGTTCCCACACGCAACACAATGGTCTGACCTTCCCAAATATGAAGCCGATTAAAAATGGGTGTGTGAGTGTGAACGTGTGTGTGTGCTGGGTGTGGTGTGGTTGTGGTGTGTGTGGGTGTGGGTGTGTGTGGTGTATGAAGCGTTGTGGAGTGTGTGTTAGTGTGGGTATGTGTCTGTGTTGTGTGTCGTGCGTCGTGCGTTTGTGTGCAGTATTGTGCGTGTACTTAGTCTGTGTCTGTGTGTTTGTTTGTGTATGTTGTGTGAGTGTTAGTCTGTGGTCTGTGCGGCTAGTTTGTCTCGTGTGTGATATAATAAAAACAAAAGCATGGACAGCAGTCTCATTGTTATAAGAGAATAAGGAAAAGAAAGTAAGAAAGTAATCATGGATCTTAAGTAACATAGATAGCTTAGGGTGGTAATTGACGGGGGAACGTATATGTGGAGTGGAGAACATACAGACAACAACATCACAGATGGGGTAAAGCTAAACAGAGTAGCGGTGTGGAGAATAACATGCGAGTGATATTGAGTGCATATAGTTTTAGTTTCTGTGGTAGTAGCTCGTTTTTATATCATTTTAAGTTCTCTTGAGATTCATCAATGGTGAGATTTCCTTCTTTCTTTGAGATTTCTTTTCTTCTTTTATATTCTTTTATAATCGAGGATAGATGGAATAAGCACTGGATATTGTGCTTTTTTTTAAACAAACCAGTTCCCGGTATATGCGCTTTTTGTAAAGTATTGTCATCTGTTCACATCCGCACTGGTCTGTATCTGCAACCCATTTTTTCGGTCCTTACCATCACCATTTCATGGCTAGTTGGCATTTCGGAGCGTACCAGGATAAAGCTGGTCTGAAAGCATCTGAAGGATCTTATTAATAAGCAGACTACACAGTGTCCTCCGGTTTGTGTGGGTTTTTGTGTTAGTCTTCAACGCTTGGGTTGTGTGAAGGGTCAATCTAGTACTCGTTAATCTACAGTTTGTTGATATCAAGTTGGGTGGGGTTTTTTGGCTAAGTAGATAATATTGTGAAGATTGTCCAATGTGTCTGTGTGTGTTTAGTTTATTTATTTATCTATTTCTTATATCGGGATAAGTGGAATAAGCACTTTATGTGCTTTTTTACATCAGTTACGCCGCGTGGTATGCATTTTGTAAATTGCTCATCTGTTCCCTTGTCCCACCCACTCGGCACGCTATGGCCTATCTCTTTCAAAAGCAGAACAGGATTAAACCTGTGGGCGCTAAGAAATGTTCCTTTATGCGTTCGCACACGACGGGCCTCGGTGATAGTCTCATCCGAAAGACCTGAACTCATTTCAGTGTGTGTGTGTGTGTGTGTGTGTGTGTGTGTGTGTGTGTGTGTGTGTGAGGTGTGTGTGGGAAGTTGTGAGTGATGTGTGTTGTGTGTTGTGTGTGTGTGTGATGTGTGTGTGTTGTGTGTGTGGTAGTATGTAATGTTGTGTGTGTGATGGTGTGTGTGTGTGTGACATGTGAGTGTGTGTGTGAGTGTGTGGTGTGTGTGTGTGTGTGGTGTGTGTGTGTGTTTGTGTTGTGTGTGTGTCAAGTCAAGTCAAGTCAAGTCAAAATTTTATTTCTATTCACAGGAGGATGTACATTGAATAAGCAATGCATTTGCTTTTTTTCATCAAGCCATCATCTAAGAACAAATTCGTATGATTAACTAATAAACGATTACATTATTGCATCATTTTTTACACGTTAAATTAAACCAGTAAAAAAAGAGAAAAAAATCGATAAGGAGTATACATTGAAAATATCAATTACCACAATGATAGATATACATGCTACACACATACTCATGACCCTTGAGCGCGTGCGCGCTTGCGACGTCCACACTTACACATGTTAAATTAAAAATGTTTTTTTAAGAATTAAAAAGGAAAATCATATAACGATCAGGACAAACAACTCCTTCACCTACTGTTACATCCAGTTCTTTCCACTGTTTATACTTTAGATAGTAAAAGGGACAAGAATAATACTCTGTTAGAAAATACTAGCGATGTCGGCTGGGGATGGGATGACAATATTACGCGTTCAATGACCTCTCCTCCTCTCCGCGCTCCTCCCGGACAAACGTGGCTTTTTAGCTTCATACTTTTCAAATAGCGCTTTTAAAAAAATGACAAATTGACACATAGCTATCGAAAACGCAAAGATAAGGCAAATAAGATATAATAATGATTCTCATAATAGAGATACAATTATAACAACAACTGCCATCATCCAATGAGACGCACAATATAACAAATGAGTCCCCATCACCATGAGACAAACAACATAACCATGATAGACAAGAAAAGCATTGAAAGGAATGGGGAGTGGGGGAGGACTACATCAATGGGGATAGTGGAAATACACCTTCAATCAAATGTAATAGTTTTAAAAAAAAAACAACAAATATTCATACAAGTAGAACCTATACGATACATAATTTCAAAAGGCCAAGAATCCACTTGGGACTAAAACTAAAACAATATCATACTGAAAACAGTATCGCTTATAACAGTACTCAATATTCCATCTCTAACTGCAATAAAAACAACATCCACGAAGTAAAATCTATTGAATTAACTAGACAAAGGGCTTGAGGATGGAGAGGAAAAGGAAAAGGAGAGGAGAGGGAAGATGGGAGAGGAGGAGAGACACATATAGAGAGAGAGAGAGAGTAGTAGAGAGGAGAGAGAGAGAGAGGTAGAGAGAGAGAGAGAGAGAGAGAGAGAGAGAGAGAGAGAGTGAAGAGAGAGAGATGAAGAGAGAGAGCAGAGCGAGAGAGAGAGAGCGAGATATGAGAGAGGGAGAAGTAGAAACACATAATCAGTCTATCAGGTCTACCATATAGAGAATTTTAAAATTTTCCTCCTTTCCCCGGGGGGTGGGGGTGGGTGGGGGGGGGGGGGGGGGGGGGGGGGGGTGGGGGGGGGGGGGGGTGGGGCCCGGTGGGGGGGGGGGGGGGGGGGGGGGGGGGGGGGGGGGGGGGGGGGGGGGGGGGGGGGGGGGGGGGGGTGGGGGATGGGGACTTGAGGGGGAGGGGGGGGGGGGGGGGGGGGGGGGGGGGGAGTTGTGTGGTACTAGCTTGCATAATTACTCTTGTGAACCCCTTCTTTGCATAATTAGTGTGCCTCTTTCCTGCCTTCCCACTGTGGGCCCCCGATCCATCACCCCGCCCTTAGCCGAGTGAGCGCTGACGAAATTTCTAGTCTCTCATCCAGGTAAGACATCCTTGCACCTTTTTGTTTTGTTTGTACGCCCAACCATTAAGTGGCTGGTACGCGTGTAAGTCAAGGTTTGAATTCTTGCCAGTAGTTACAAAAATCATCGGTTATAGATGTTGCCTTATACAAGTCAATGTCCTAAGGCATTCATTCAGCCATTCAGAAATGGCTTTTTTTTAGCGTGTGTATCTTGTGGTAAATCAATATAGCTTGAACTTTATTTTTGTTTTTTTGAAACATTTTAAAAAAAAGCTTTTGGGAGCTTTTTCCATAAGTCACCTACCTGATTACAAGAAGCTTGTTTTGTAAAGATATTTTCCTTGGTCTCTCTGGAAATGTTAGTAGATGATTAATGTCTTTGTTCTTGATTTTTGATAAGCCAGCTAATTGGTGATCTTTTTGCGAGGGCATATTTCCATTGACACCATGCCTGGACAAATAGAGCTTTATTTAGATAAAGCTCTGTTTTTGAAGTTTAGTGGATAATTTTGTTTTCCTTTAATAATCGGTTGATGGATAGGTAGCTTGATTTTAGTAGAACAAGTTTCACCATGCTCTTTTAAATATAATTCTATGAATCAATTTTTAAATATTGATCCAACTGCAAGCTGTCCCAAAGAGGATGAATGCATGAGTCAACTTTAGGCAAATATGGCCCGCAAAAAAAAAGGAGTTTTTTCGCGAGAGTGGTTATTCAGAAAATTGTGTTATTTTTTGATAACCTGCCGAATCTAACCTCCCAGGATGCCGACTTTCCAACGCCGTCCATCACAATGTCCGCTCCCAGTAAGTCTTGTCAATACTTACACCCAGAATTCTGTGGGAGTCAACTTCTTCAATTACTCTTTTACCTATCTAACAGAGGTTTGGAATTTATCTTCTTTTTTTTGTCTCTTTGTCTTCTAGTTACATTACATACACTTAGGTTCTTCTTTGTTGTGGAGTTTCCGCGTGATTTAAGGTGACATATGTGGTTTAGCTGACGTCCAAGACACCAATCTGTCAAATATTGTGTTGAAGTTTCTTTGTAAGTCCTGTTGGGGTCAGAGTCACTACAATAGAGGGATGTTGTCATCACAAACCTTTTCACCAACTACATTCGAAAACAATGGGGTCCGTCCTTGTCCAACACTCTATCCCAACTTCCTGTTTCCCCCCCCCCTCTTTCACCGATAGAGTACCTATCCCTGATCATCCCTTCGGACCAATTTCAGCGATAATCTACAAATCCGTACCAACTCAGCAGCCCATCTTCGCCACCACCCTCCTATTCCCTCCGATAACTCTTTTCCTTAGTAGGTAACTATTACTCCCCCTATCCTAATCCCTGCGCACCACCTTCCAGTCAATCATCCAGACAGCCCAAGATCATATTCATCCCAAGTCAAACAAAACGAATTAGCCTGTCTATTTAATTTTCATCATTGATTACTGTGAGTTTGGTAGGGCGACTGTCTGTACTTTCTGTGTAATAGGTGTGTGTGACCGCGAATCTATTTTAACCTTCAAATACCTGACGAGATTCTTCATTTAATAGATTGTGTTTTACAAAGTCGGAATATACGGATTTTTGACTATGTTTGTTTCAAAGAGTTCTAGATCAGCCATACAGAATTTGACATTGGTGCAGTAATTTTGAAGACACAGCCAGTATCACCTGCTTTGTTGGACTGGTATGAGATTTTTGCCTCTTTTATAATATATAACATCTGACCAGTAGTATTTTCTCTACTGCAACAAGTTATACAATATGTCAGTGTTCCAGCTATAACTTCGACCACAAAGCTTGATTTATTCTTCCATCTAGATTGTCCAAACCACGTGGTTCTGGACCTTTTTTGAAGAGACGGTCTTTTCCAAGACGTCTGTGATTGTCATTTGGCCAGTAGTTTGAATGGGAATTTATTTCTTTTGATTTGATATATTGTTCTAATGATAATGGAGATCATTTTCATTTGACGTATTGTCCATTGATATTACTTTGTCGGCAATGTTGAGAAGGTGGTTGTTTCATTCATCAAGCTGAATATATCTTTAAACTGTCTGTTGACTTTTTGATATAGGTTTATTACATAAATGAATTGATGGCTTTTCCAACTTTTGGCGAGAGTCGTGTAGTTGTAATTAACAAATTTTGAATGTAATCACGTTTTGATTTTGCGTTTTAGTGAAGTTACTTTGTTTTTCTTCTTCTTTATGCCCTGAACTTCTGCCATTTGAACCATGTGTTTTCAAATAGTCTCTTAGTGTATTTAGGATCTATGTCTTTTGTTATCCAATAGGTGGTTGATTTTTTTCTGAACTCTTTTTTTTATGAAAGTGGGCGTGTTTGTCGGTTATACTGAAGTATATGTCCTAATCCCAAAATTCAGCCAGCTTTATCAGGGTCTCTGATTTGGTATATGTCATGGAATGGCGAGTTTGTCAGTCTGAAAGGAAATCTTGCTCGTTAAAGTTTTTAAATTTCTTGTAAAAAATAGTTTAATGCCCTACTTTAGGTATTTTGATACGGATTTTTTAAACCAGGGAGTAAAGCACACCTGGATTATGATCACCGCATCCACCTGAGGGAGCACAGACTTCTGTTTATTGTTTGTTTTGTAGTAGTGTCTGATTTCGATCTATTAAGTTCTAGAGTTATTTGTTATCCGAGTTGGTCTATCTATTAGTTGATCTAGGCCACACATGGGTGTGTGAGTGTGTGTGTGTGTGGTGTGTGTGTGTGTGTTGGTGTGTGTGTGTGTGTGTGTGGTGTGTGTTGTGTGTGTGTTGTGTGTGTTTGTGTGAGTGTGTGTGTGTGTTGTGTTTAGGTAGAGGAATAAAGAAGATGATCCGATGTCAGAATTACAGGAAGGGAGGGTTGCCTTAAGAGGGAATAGAGAAAAACAGAAGAAACAAGTTTGCTGTGTTGTTAGTAGTTTTGTTGTTGTTGATTTTGTTTCTGTTCCACATTGGTCCCCCCCAGCCTTTTTTGGAGGGATAGTAAGGCTTAAGTGAGAAATAATGGGAAAGGAACTATGTTGCTATATTTTTTAAATTGGTTTGGGGTGTGTTGGTTGTGGGTGGTGGTGGTGGTGGTGGTGGTGGTATTGTTTCTGTAAAGAAATAATTTTTTGGTCCATTGATCTTCTTTGAATGGAAATGTTAATGAAATTATGAATCTTGTTGTTTCTGCTTGGAAGTGATATCACTCTTTTGTGCATTTCTAGACACTGCTCAAGGATGAATGATTTAGATGAATCAGAATCATAAGATAAGAATATCCTGAGAAATGTTGGATATTCCTCAAAGAAAATAAGTCACATTAAGTCAGCGTGAGTTATACACCGTCCACCTGTGTAATTAACACACACACATTCTCTCCACCTCTCTTCTCTCTCTTTCTCTCCTCTCTCTCCAATTCCTCTCCTCCCTCTCTACTCTCTGGGTCTCGCATCGTCTCCTCGTCTCTCTCTCTCTCCTCGGATGGCAAGAATTGAGTGTGGTTGGGTGGACGTGTTGTAGGGCTCCTTCTGTTTACTGTGGCAAAATAGAGGCAGTTTTCAGTGGACGTACTCTGATATTTTAAGCATTTGTGTACATAATGGCGTGTTCATCTGACGGTGTTATTGGGTATGCAGATAACGTCAGTGAATAGTACTGTAAATAATAGCTTAATTATTACATGATTGCAACAGAAGGACATGAATATTGACCATCCGAATGACAACAGTTCAGTGCAGTGTTTGTGGCCTACGTCTTTTTTTGTCTTTCTATTTTTGCACGTTCACGCTCCTCAGGTTGAAAGCCCCTGTTACCTGTGCTTGCTACGTTGTGTGGGGGTATTCCCCTTTCCATTCACCTGTCAAGGGCTGCCTTTGGGTGTGTATCCTGACTCTGACCTTGTGGCCAACAAGTAAACTTAGGCACGATGCTGAGGAGAAACATAGCTCAAGCCAGCTTCAGTGCCTCAAGGAACGTTTTTTCCAGTTTCTTCTTGACGGCACTTTCCATAGCAGATACGCAAGGACTACAGTCCACACCTCAGGGATTAAAGCACATATCGCTGAAAAGTTTGGCATGCTGAGGACAGACTATCACAGTTTTTTTTTTCCGAAATAAGTCAATTGAAGGACACAGTTATTGCAAACGAGTGCTATATTAAAGAAATGATGAAGAGAGGACAGTGCCACCATCATGGACAGTACTGGATTCCTCTGGAACCAAAACTAGAGACAAGTGAGCAGGATGCTAGAGCTTTGAACTCAGAGCTTATTAACCTGGGAACTGGACTGGACGATGAACACAGCACTGACAAGGCTCATTGTAGACCATCTTGAACCACATTTCCAGAATAACCAGATTTGGAAAAGTGAAAGACATGTGCCAGGGCCTTTTTCGATTGGAAGAGCCCGGTCAAGAGGGGGAAGGTCCTCCGACCAGTACTGGTGCAGTTCTGTCGATGGCCGATAAAATGGACATTCTGTGTGATCAAGAACTGAGAGACAGTCTAAGAACAGATTGCCTTCCGGTGGCTTCTTCTGACCTCACTACAACGGAATCGGGCGCCTGTCCAAAAGACCATGTTAGATTTCCACAGGGGGCAAAGGGCAAAATTGCCGTACCATCCACATGGGCAAGCTGCATGTCAAGGGAAGCCCAGCAAGCTACTCCCTACAGGGACAGTGGCACTGAAATTTGGGATTAGTCATTTTTCCTTTTTGTTGGCTTTGTTAAAAAAAAATGGTTAAAAAGTCCCGTTCTTTTGCAACCTACTAACTTTAGTCATGACCTGTTTTTTGAAAAAGCAAATATGTCCCAAAAATTTGGCATGGGGTGGGGGGGGGGGAACTGATAAAGAGGGGGTCAGGTCAAAAGTAGGTCCGTTCTCAAAAAATAGTTTTACTGTTTTTTTGACCTCCTTGCAGTTTGTCGAGTCATGACGTAACAGCAGTTGTCCCCCCTTGACTGGGGTGGTCTGAGCTTGATTGGGAGCAATGGTAGCCGCCATCTGATTGGAGATCAGTAAGTCACGTGGTTTTATAACCGCCATCTTATTGGAGATCAGTAAGTCACGTGGTTTTATAACCGCCATCTTATTGGAGATCAGTAAGCCATGTGGTATTATAACTGCCGTTTTATGGCAGATCAGTAAGTCACATGGTTTTATAACTGCCGTTTTATGGCAGATATTCACATCTTTATATAACTGCCGATTTATTGCAGATCAGTAAGTCAAGTGTTTGGACGAAACAGGACTTATCTTCATTCTTTTCTGATTTCAATTTGAATCTCTTTAGCTGGTTTCTTAATCGAATCAGCTGGGTGCATGCCTGTGAATTATTTGAATGCAAGTGCTTTGATTTGTTTGTTTGTGTGTAATGTCCATTGGGGTCAGGTCAGAGGTTTCCTCTGCTACCAGTAACCATGGAATCCGGTACCACCTGTAACATGTGGGGAGTCGACCCAACCCAAAATTCACGCCTGGAGAGGGATAGGTGCCGCCAGGCTACTTTTGCCCAAGACACGCTACATGAAACGGACAACACAATAAAGAATATACCGGATCGGTCGCCGCCCGGGTCAACAAGGACCACGCCTTCCGTCTGCCACCAGGGCGGAGGCGCCAAGTGTGCTACTGGTGGAACCCCTACAACAAAAATCAGAGGAAGGGACTACATTACCATCGCAACGTGGAACGTCAGAAGTCTGGCCCAAACAGGCAAACTCCAAGAACTGCTATACGAGCTGGACAGGTACACCTGGCATCTGGTAGGTCTCTGTGAAGTCAGATGGAAGGAACACGGTGAACACCATACTGACGAGGAACATATGCTCTACTATAGCGGAGAGCAGGACAAACATATCACTGGCGTAGGCATGCTTGTCAACAAGAACATCAAGAACTCGGTAATAGGGTACTACCCAGTAAACAGCCGGCTTATGGCCATCCGCCTCAGGGCAGCCCCATTCAACATCACAGTGATTCAAGCCTACGCACCAACAACGGATCACGGTGATGAAGTCGTAGAGGAATTCTACAACCAACTACAGGGCATCATCGATAAGATGAACTAGAAAGACATCTTGATCATCCAGGGAGACTGGAACGCCAAGGGGGCGGAGACGCACTGAAAGACTGGAGCAAATTCTGCGGTCCCTCCTGTAATGCGATCACCAATGAGCGAGGACTCTGACTACTGGATGGAATTTGCCAGCTACAACAACACGGTGCTCGCCAATACCCTCGCCAATACGCTGGACATGGCATGCACCCAATGGGATCCATCACAACCAGATTGACTACATTCTGGTGCAAAACCAGTTTCTATCTGGCATCAACAGAGCCAAGACGAGGACATTCCCAGGTGCAGACATGGGCAGCGATCATGACCTCGTGCTCCTGAACTTTAGAGTCCGATTGAAGAAGATCAATAAGACAAAGAACACCAGACTCAAGTTCAACCTAGACAGACTGAAGAAATCCACCATCGCCGAGTCCTTCCAAGCAACAATAGGAGGGAAATTCGCACCACTGCTGGCACTTGAAGAAGATGCCGAAACGATGACCATCAGTTTTAACACAGTGATGACTGAGACAGCAAGCATACTCCTTGGCAAACATCGCCGAAAAACACAACCATGGGTCACAGATGGAATCTTGAATATGTGTGACAAAAGACGAGACGTGAAGAAGAGCAAGAACACTACAGGAGCAGATTAGTACAGAGAAGTAAACAAGAAGATCAGGAGAGACATGAGGAAGACCAAGGAGGAATGGATAGAGAAACAATGTACAGAAATCGAAGAGAGCCTGACAAAGAATAATAGCAGAAGAGCATACCAGATTGTGAAAGAGCTCACCAAACAGAAACAGGCAAGAGTCAGTAAACATCCAGGACAAAGAAGGGAATTGCCTAACAGAAAAGAAGGAAATCGTTGGCAGATGGACGGAATACTGTTCCGAACTCTACAATCATCAGACGCTAGGCGACCCCAGCGTACTTGCAAGCCAAGCCTCATCGAATAAAGACAACTTCCCAATTCTACGCGAGGAAGTAGAAGTAGCAATTAGATCGCTGAAGAAAAGAAAATCAGCAGGAATCGACAACATCCCAGCAGAGCTGATCCAACACGGGGGAGAAGCAGTGACAGACATCCTTACAAGTATCTGCAACAAGATCTGGCAGACCGGAGAGTGGCCTACACCATGGACTCAATCACTCATCATCACTCTCCCAAAAGAAAGGAAATCTCCAGCAGTACCAAAACTACAGGACAATCAGCCTCATAAGTCATGCCAGTAAAATGCTGAAAGTGATCCTGAACAGGCTGAAACCACAGGCAGAAGAGATCATCGCCGAAGAGCAGGCCGGTGTCCGCCCAAATAGAAGCACCACAGAACAGATATTCAACCTGAGGATTCTGTGTGAGAAATACAGCCAGCATCAACAAGACATCTTCCACGTCTTCATTGATTTTAAGAAGGCCTTCGATAGAGTACGGCATGACGCTCTGTGGGCCACCATGAACAAATTCAACATGGGCCAGAACCTGATTCACACCATCAAGGAACTCTACTCAAAGGCCACCAGTGCAGTACTCGTACAGGGCACGGTAGGGGAATGGTTCCGTACCTCAGTTGGGGTCCGACAGGGATGTCTGCTGTCGCCGACACTGTTTAACATTTTCGTGGAACGCATCATGACTGACGCCTTGGAAGACCACACAGGCAGTCAGTATTGGAGGGCGAACAATCACCAACCTCAGGTTTGCCGATGACATTGACGGTCTGGAAGGAAATGAAGAGGAACTGGCCAACCTAGTGAAGCAACTGGACGAAATATCCTCACGATACGGCATGGAAATCAGCGCCGAGAAAACCAAGCTCATGTCAAACAGTGCCCAGCCAATCACCACCAAGATCACTCTCAGCGGAAAAGAACTGGAGACAGTTGATCATTTCAAGTACCTTGGAGCCATCTAAGTGAGGAGGGATCGAAGACCGAAATCCTAGCAAGAGCGGCACAAACAGCAGCAGCAATAGCAAGACTGAAGACCATATGGAGAGACAGAAACATCCCTTTCGGAACCAAGGTAAAGTTACTAAACGCGCTAGTCACCTCAATCATGCTTTACGCATGTGAGGAATGGACACTGAACGCAGACCTACATAGGAGGATCCAAGCAGTAGAAATAAGATGCCTCAGAAGGCTCCTTGGCATCTCATACAAGGACCATGTCACCAGCAATGAAGTCCGCAGAAAGATCACTCAACAAGTGCGGGACTATGAGGACCTAAAAAGAGGAAACTCAGATGGTATGGGCACGTAACACGCTCAGAAGGACTTGCAAAGACCATCCTGCAAGGAACAGTCCAGGGGAAGAGAAGACGGAGCAGACAGAGGAGAAAGCGGGCCGACGACATCCGTGATTGGACAGGGGAGGACTTCAATGTCACCCAGGCACTCGCCCACGACCGCGCTAAGTGGAGCCAGCTGGTCCACCGTTCGTCCACCATGCAGCGCCCCTACGACCCTGGCGGGTTACGGGACCAGTAACAGTAACAGTAATGTCCATTCACTACTTGATGATAAGGACACACCCACATTCAATCCAACATATCTCTCTCTCTCTCTCTCTCTCTCTCTCTCTCTCTCTCTCTCTCTCTCCCTCTGGGACGAGGAAAAATTGAGTGATGGGTGGTGGACGTGTGTATGGGCTCTCTGTTTACTGTGGCAAATAGAGGCAGTTTCAGTGGTCGTACTCTTGATATTTTATGCATGTGTGTACATAATGTCTGTGTTCATCTGACGGTGTTAATGGTATGCAGATAAGGTCAGTGTATATACTGTAAATAATAGCTTAATTATTACATGATGAACAAAAGGACATGAATATTGACATCCGAATGAAAACAGTTCAGTGCAGTGTTTGTGCCTACGCCTTTTTTTTTTTTTTTTTTTTTTTTTTGCGCGTGCACTCCTCAGTTGAAAGCCTGTTACCTGTGCTGCTACTTTGTGTGGGGGTTTCCCCCTTTCCATTCACCTGTCAAGGCTGCCTTTGATGTGTATCATGAACTCTGACCTTTGTGGCCAACAAGTAAACATAGGCACCTAGAAGAAAACATAATCATGTGCTTCAGGCTAAGGGAACTTTTTCCAGTTTCTTGACTGGCACTTCATGCAGATGCAGCAAGGACTACAGTCACACCTCAGTGGATTAAAGCACAATATAGATGAAAAGTTTGGCATGCTAGAGGACAGACTATCACAGTTTTTTTTCCGAAATAAGTCAATTGAAGGACACAGTTATTGCAAACAGTGCTGATATTAAAGAAATGAAAGAGGACAGGGCCACCATCATGGACAGACTGGATTCTCTGGAACAGAACTAGAGACAAGTGAGCAGGATGCTAGAGCTTTGAACCTCAGAGTTTATGAACCTGGGTGAACTGGACTGGGAAGATGAACACAGCACTGTCAAGCTCATTGTAGACATCTTGAACCAGCATCCAGAATACCCAGTTGGAAAAGTGAAGACATTGCTAGGCTTTTCGAATTGGAAGACCCCGGTCAAGAGGGAAGGTCCTCGACCAGTACTGGTGCAGTTCTGTCGATGGGCCGATAAAAATGGACATTCTGTGTGATAAGACTGAGAGACGTCTAAACAGATGGCATTCGTGTGCTTCTTCCTCACTATCCCAAAAGACATGTTATTTTCACAGGGGCAGGCAAAATTGCCTACTTTCCACAGTGGAAGCTCACAAGGGGCCGGAGTATTTTGGAAAAAAAGGGAAAATAGGCACCGGAAAAAAAAAAAATTCATGCCAGGGGGGCCTTTAAAAGGCTTTTTTTTTTTTTTTTTTTTTTTGCGCGGGCACCCCTCAGGGGTTAAAACCCTTTTTGAGGGTTAAATTTTGGGGGGGGCCCCTTTAAAAAATTTCCCAAAAGGTTTTTTTTTTCCGTGTAAAATTGAACTTTTAAAATTTTTTTGGGGCCAAAAAGTAAAAAAAAGGGCCCCACCTAGGAAAGGAAAGAAACTATAAAAAGGGGCCCGGGGTGCAAAATTTAAAATTTTTTCCAAAATTTTAAACCGGGGGAACTGGACGAAGGAAAATCAACCCCCAAGTTTTTTTAAAGCCAATTTGAAAAAGTTTCCCAGTAAGTTAAAAAGGGGGAAAGGGACTTTTCCTTTTTTTTTTTCCAAAAAAATTAAGTCAAGGGGGAAAGGTTTTGCCAAAAACCGGTGCGTTTTAAAAAATGGGGAAAAGGGGGGCCCCTTTGAAAAGAACTGGAATTTCAAAGAACAGGCATTTCGGGGCCCAAAACCTAACTTGAAAAAAAAGTTTTTTAACGGGGAAGGGAAAAATGAAAACACCAAACAGGGGGAATCTTTTGGAAAAGAACCACACCTACCCCTTGGAAAAATGGCATTTTTGGGCCCCTTTTCCCCCTTGGAAGAAAGGGAAAAAGGGGGGAAGGCCCAAAAACGGGCCTTTCTGGAGGGGGGAAATTTAAAAGGGCCCTTTTAAAAGAAAAAGGAAACGTTTTGGGGAACTGGAAAGGGGGTTTTGACCCCCCCAAACACTGAAAAGAAAAGGGGGGTTGTTTTAAAAGGGGGCCCGGCCAAAAAAAAACCCCCTTCCCAACCGGGGGAAAAAGGGTTCCCATTTTGGGGGAAAACGGTTTTTCCCAAGGGACAGGGGGGTTTTGAAGGGGCCAAAATTTTTCCCCGTGGTGGAATGGGAAACCCAGGAAAGGGGGAAACAAAACGGGACAAAAATGGGGGGGGAAATAAAAGGGGCCCCCCCTTTCACCCAAAGAAAGCCGGGGAATTTTCCCCTGGGCAGGTTACCCCCACAACGATCATAAAAAGAATTTTTCAAAAAGTCACGGCCAATAAAAACCCCTTTTCGGGAGGGGGGTTGCTTTGGGGGGTTGGAATTACGGTTTTCCAAGGGGACAGGGTTTGCCGGAAAGAAAGGGAGTGCCTGAGGTTTTGGGGAAGAAAAAAGGAAAAATTTAAAAAACCATTGGGAAAAAACCAGAGAAAGGGGGATGATAAAAGGGGGTTTGTAAAAGAGAATGGGGGAAAAATTTTTCATTTTTTCCCAAAACAGGAGTCCTTAAAAAAACGGGCCTTTTTAAAGGTAGGCAAAAGGCCAAAAATGGAATTGTGGGGGGGACCCCCCCATCCAAAAAGGGAAAAACCCAGGGGCAGGCGGGGTTTGCCCATACATGTTATTTTGAATCTAAACAAAGGAAAAAATTGAAACTAAAGATAAAAAACCCAAAGGGGACCGGGGTTGAAATGTTGAGTTGAAAATTTTTTATTAAATTTTGTCATTTTCCCCCAAAAAATTACCTTGAAAAAACGGGGCCGATGGGGAAGGAATTAACACGCCAAAACAATGGGTCCAACCTCCAAAAAACCCCCAAAACGGCTTTAAAACGGGGTTTTTTCCAAAGGACGGCGCATTCTGGTTAAACTTTTGGAACTAAAGGCCAGGAAAAAGAAACTGAAAGACAAGGGAAGAAAAAAAACAAATTGTTTGGAAAAATTCCTTTTAAAAAAACTGAAATCGGAGGGGCTCACTAAAAAGATTTTAAAAACGGGAACCACGATTCCGTGCCCAAAAAGCCTGTTTGGAAAGTGCCTACCAAATAGAATTTGCCTGCCCACCGGGAAAACTTGGGTTAATTTTCCCCCCCCCCCTTTAAAAAGGGGTTTTTTGGAACTAAAGGGCTGCTTTTTCGATAAAAGGCACCCCCCAAACTAAATTTGGAAAAAAAACGGGTTTAAAAATTTCCAACAAAATTTTGGTAAAGGGTTTTTACAAACCCAAAATAAAAAAAGGGGGTTTTTTGGGTTTTGGGCTTAACTAAAAGGTTTGAAATCCCCACTGGGGGGGGAACCCAACCCCTAAATTAAAACTAAAAAAAAATTTTTAAACTAAAAAAAAATACAAAAACCCAAAAAATAAAAATTTCAAAAGGGGGGGGGAAAGGGGGGGAGCCCTTTTGTTTTTTTTTGATTTTGAATCATTTCTGTTCAAAAAAACTTTAAAAAATTTTTTACCTCTAAAGCAAAAAACTGTCCCTTTCAAGGGGGGTTATTCTGGGGGTGTAATTTTTATGATAAGGAAAATGTTTTGCTATTTTTATTACACCATTGTATAGAAAAAGGGGAAGAACATGGTATTGTAAAAAATTTAACAAAGTTTTATTTTGTCCAAAAAAAAATTGTTTTTTTTTTGTTCCTAATTTTCCTCCCTGTATTCGCTTTTTGGGGAAAACAGCGGGGTTGTCTAGGGCATTGAGCTTTAGCCCCAATGTTATCAATCGGGATAATCTTTTTGGTGACTTTCTCATTCCAATTTGTGGTGCCCTTAAATGAAAAAAACGCACAAAAAAATTAAACTTTCAAGGGAGATAAAGTTGATTATGAAAAAAACTTATTCCCGGATCAAAACCGGTATCCTAAAAAATCTCAAAAACAACAGCAAAAAACCAATTTTTGGGGTCGCTTTTAAAATTGATTTTTTTTTTAATATTTTTGATTGTATCTTTTTGAATGGTATTTTAATTAAAGGCTTTGGGGAACTTTTTTTACATTTTTTTGGGGCTTTCGGGAAAAAGGTGTTTGGTTTGGACTATTTTTTTGGGGCCAATTGATTTTTTTTCTTCAATTTGTGTGAATCTTTTTTTGGGTTGAGAATCTTTTGTTTTCAATAATTTCCCAGTGTTTTCCCTTTTTAAAATTTCAGAAAAGGGGGAAGGGACACTGTTGATTTTAAAAAAACAAAACAAAATAAAAAATATGGTTTTTTAAATTTTTTTATATGGAAAAAGGGGGTACAGAAGATGTTTTTTGTAAAAGCCTGGGGGAAAGAAAGGATATTCAAAACAAATCCTTTTCCCAACAACAAGTATTGACAGTGATGTTAAAAATTTCATTAGTTATTTTTGTACAATGTTTTTAAAAGGGGATTAAAAAATTAAAATTTTTAAAGGGTTTTTTTCCCAACCAAAAGAAAAAAAAAAAAAAAGGTGGTTTGAGGGTTTGAGGTACCCACAAAAAAAAAAGGAAAAGCAAAAAAAAAAACCCAAAACCCACTTTAGAAAAAAAAGGGGAAAAGAAGAAAAAAGGGGGTTGCAAATTTTTAAAGTTGGGAAAAGGAAAAAAAAATTTTTTTCTAAAGATTAAAAGAAAAGAAAAGTTTAGAAAGCAAAAGGCTGACATTTTAGAAAGGGGGAAATTTCAAAAACCGCTCCTTTTTTTTGGAAAAAAATTTTAAGGGAGCAATGGGCTGTACAAAAAAAGGAAAAAAGCCCTATAAAAAAATTTTTCCACAGCCCAGTTGGTGTAATTTTTTCAAAGTTTTTTCCAAAATGTTTAATTTTAAGATGATTTTTAATTTGTGACTTTTTTTTAAATTTGTCTGATGAAGTTTTGGCCAGGTCCTGAATGAAAGCATACAGAAAAAAGAATTTTTTTTCGGGCCATCAAAAAACAAAAAAATTTTTTAAAAAGCAAAAGGGGGTTTTAGATGACATATCGCTAAAATCTGAAACGGGTGGCAAAAAAGGTCCGGGCATTTTCTGAAAAAACTATTTAACCAAATTTTTTGGCGGGGAATCTCCCCTCATGACGGGTCGAAAGCTAAAATTTCATTCCTTTAAACAAAAAAAAGGGAATTTTGAAAAGGGTAAAAAATTATAGGGGGGTGTCCTTTTAAGCAAAATTTTCCAAAAATGTTACACAACTTTTTAAAATTACACGATGTACAGTTGGTTAAAAAAATAATATTATTTCAGAGTGTCAAGCGGGTTTTTTCGGGAAAAAGGATTAAAACCAATCGTCAGAAATTTACTTTGTATGCTGCAATTCAAAATTGTATAGGAAAAAAGGGTAGGAAGCTTTTTATGTTGCTTTTTTGTAGTTTTTGGGAAAGCTTTTGATTCATTTTGGGCCCTAATAAATTTTGAAATGTTTTAAAAGACCGGGGTTTTGGGGTAGTTTTTTTTTGCTTCACTGAGGGCTATGTATATTTTCATTTTTTTCCTTGTACTTTTAAAACTTTGAATTAACAGCCTTTTTTAAAACCCCAATTGGGGTCAGACGGGGTTTGTGTTTTTTACCCTTTACCGGTTTTCAATTTTCAAAAATAAATTTAGCAAATCAAGAAAAAATAAAGGAAAAACCAGGGGAGTTCGAATGATACCGGGATGCAAAGGGAAAAATTATTCTTTTTGGGCTTTTTGCAATGATGTAAAATTGGGGTGTCAGTTACTCCAGGGGGACTTAAAAACCCCAATTAAAATGTTTTAAAAAAGCTTTTTGGGGGACAATAGGAATCTTTGTGTGAATATTGAAAAAAAAGGGGAAAGGGGTATTTAAAAAGGGGGGGGCTTTTTGGGGAAAAACGGGGAAAAAATTGGTTCTTTGATGTTTAAAAGGGTTTTTAAAATTAAAATTTTTAGCTTTGCTATCGGGTTTTAAAAACTTTCCCAACTATGAAAGTGAAAAAAATAGGAACCCTTCACTTAGCTTTTTTAAAGGGGGAAAGGGGGAAAATAATTTTTCAAGTTAATAAGGTTTTTCCCAAAAAAGAAAGAAATAAAAGCAGAAAAATTTTTTAAAGATTTTTTATGCTAAGATCCAAAACCCAAAGGTTTATTTTTGCTGAAATTTGGGGGCCCCCCAAAAGATTAGACATTTAGGAAGGGGCCTTATAGCTGCTTTTTAAAGGTTTTTTGGTGTTCCAATTTAACCCCAAAAAAAACATGGTATATGGGGAAATTGGGGGAGATAACCATTTTGTAAAAAACATATTTTACATCTTAAAATTTTGGGTTTTTTAAATTTTTACAAATGGGAGAAGAAAAGGGTTTCCCCGGGAAACCTTTTTAAATGTTACTTGGAAAATTGATAAATTTGGGGGGGTAAGCTGGGGTTGGGCTTTTAAAAAAATTTAAGGGGATTCTGTTGTTTACTGGCTTTTAAAATAGTTTTGGGTTGCCAAAAAGGGGGGTTGGGGGTAAAAGCAATTTTTTTTAAAATTTTTTCAAACAGACCCTTTTTGACTGTTTTAGGGAAAAAATGGGAAGGGGGTGTTAGGGACGTGACAGGTACACAACTTTTTAGGACATTTTTTAAAAATGTTTTTGGGGGGAAAGGGAAAGGGATATTTTTGGGTATGGATACATATTGTTTTCCCATTTCCCATAAAAACAATTAAGGTGTAAGGGTTCCTTTCTCCAAACAATAATGGGCATCGCTACAGTTTAAAATTTTACAAAATTAAAAAATGTCCATGTTTGCAAAAAAAAAAATCGGAAAAAAAGAACAACATTTCATATTTAAATGTGATTTGGGTTTTTAGGGGTCTTCGTCTAAATTTCTAAAGGAATCAGCCAAGCTTTCCCCTTTTTAAAGGGACTACTCCGGGGTACAAATCCAAACCACGCAACAATTTATCCAGGTTCGGGGTTCCATGCAATTTAAAAGAAAAAAAAAACTTCATTTTTTGGAAACATTGATCTAAATGTTTTGTTGCAAAAATTTAATGAGAATGACGATTGAGCATTTATTTTATATATGTGTGTGGTTGTGTTCACGAAACTAGTGCAAAGCGGAAATTTTGTGTTAAATTTTTTTGGGGGTGCGTTTCTGCGTGTGATGTTGTGTATGTTTTTGGTATGAGGGGGATTTGGGGGGGGGGGGGTTGATTTTAAGAGCGGAATTTGGGTCCCCCTGCGCAACGGGGGTTTTGGTTTTTGTTGTGTGTAAAGAAAAGGGATTGAGGAAAATGTCCAGCATAGGCTGTCAGATGAAAATTTTTCATTTTTTTAAATAATTAAGGACAAAAGTGAAAAAGGGGGGCTTTTAAAAATTTAAAAATAAAATATGGAATTAATAGCGCCGAAAACTTTTTTAAAACAAAAATGAGTGAAAATTTTTCTGAATTTATATCTTGCAATGTTTGGATTAACAAACCCCATTTTCTAATTTTTTTCTTTTTATGAGTTTAAAAATTACATGACACAAAAAAAAAAGGGACAGGGGGTGTGAGGGTGTGTGGGGGGGGGGGGGTTCCCCCCCCCCCCCCCCCCCCCCCCCCCCCTACAGCATTTGTTAACATTGCAGTAGCCTAGAGCTGAAAATGTTTTAATTTGAATTTTTTTTTTTTGTTTTTTTTTTTTTTTTGTTGTTTTTTTTTTAGTTTTGGGGTGTTTTGAGAAAGCAATAACTTTTTGGGGGTTTTTAGTAACCCATTTTGAAAAAGCAAAAAAAACCTTTTTGAGCATTTAAAAGATTTCAAATGTTTTTGATTTTGAAAGTGCTTGTAGTTTGTTTTTGTGGGGAGAAGGTGGTTTAACAACAGGGATAGCTTCATCAATAACTTTGGTTTTTTAGGTCTATTTTTTTTTTGTGGTACCCCGGGAATGGGAAAGGTGAACGGGGTTTTTTTTTTTTAGCCTTTTGTTTTTTTTTGATTTGTTGGCATTTCGACAGTCTTTATTTTTGGGGATGATGTTGGGAAAATGGGTTATGCAAAAAGTATTTCAGTTATGAGTGCACTCCAGGGATTATGCCAAAATTTTTACCAAAAATTATTGAAATTTTTTTTCATTTCAACTTTTCATCTTCAATATTTTTTCCCCCCCAAATGGTTTTTGTGGGCCAAAGGGGCCCATGACATTAAAAAATTTCAGAGTTCGAGGTTTTTAAGTTCTCTCTCCCTCTCCCCTCTTCTCTCTCTCTCTCCTCTTCTCTCTTTCCTCTCTCCCCTCCCCTCCCTCTCTCTTCTCTCCCCTTTTCTCTCTTATTTTGTATAAATAAATATATATATTTTAAAAAATTTTTTATATATTATTTTTTATATATTATATATATTATATTTTAAAAACTATCACAGTAAAAGGCCTACTGGGGGAAAAATTTTATAATCAGCAATGAAGTTATGAATCTAGATCATATAAAAATTCTTAAAAGGGGATTTTTTTTAAAGGGAAAAATCTATTCCTCCCCCTTTTTAAAAAGGTCAGTTAGGGTTGGGCAAACAAAAAAAAAAATGGGGGGTTTTAAAAAGGGCTGAGAACACAACATGTAAATTTTTAAATTTTTTGGTGTTCCAAAGTATTTTAAACCTTTATTTTATATATTTAAAAAATTTTACTTTCCTTTTAGCCAAAAAAAAAATATTTTCAGTTTTTTCTTCATTTTGGGGAAAGCATACAATTCATCAAATTTAGCTTAATTTATTTC
>CM054166.1:38006847-38030902 GCA_028751875.1 Rapana venosa
CAGGGGGGGCAAAAAACGTAAAAAAAAAAAAAATGGAAAAAAAAAGGCTACCAAAAAAAAAAAAAAAAAAAAAAAAAAAAAAAAAAAAAAAAAAAAAAAAAAAAAAAAAAAAAAAAAAAAAAAAAAAAAAAACCCCCCCCCCCCCCCCCCCCCCCCCCCCCCCCCCCCCCCCAATGACGAAACAGTGGACTGACAGACAAACAGATGGACTGACAAACAAGGAAATGACAGCAAACAGATGGTGACCAGATGACTGACAAACAGATGGAGTGACAGACAAAAAATGGGCTGACAGACAACAGATGGACTGACAAACAGATGGACTGACAAACAAACAGATGGACTGAACAAACAAACGATGGGCTGACAGACAAACAGAGGACTGACAGACAAACAGATGGACTGACAAACAGATGGACTGACAGACAAACAGATGGACTGACAAACAGATGGACTGACAGACAAACAGATGGACTGACAAACAGATGGACTGACAAACAGATGGACTGACAGACAAACAGATGGACTGACAGACAAACAGATGGACTGACAAACAGATGGACTGACAAACAGATGGACTGACAGACAAACAGATGGACTGACAAACAAACAGATGGACTGACAAACAAACAGATGGACTGACAGACAAACAGATGGACTGACAGACAAACAGATGGACTGACAAACAGATGGACTGACAGACAAACAGATAGACTGACAAACAAACAGATGGACTGACAAACAAACAGATGGACTGACAGACAAACAGATGGACTGACAGACAAACAGATGGACTGACAAACAGATGGACTGACAGACAAACAGATAGACTGACAAACAAACAGATGGACTGACAAACAGATGGACTGACAAACAGATGGACTGACAGACAAACAGATGGACTGACAAACAAACAGATGGACTGACAAACAGATGGACTGACAGACAAACAGATGGACTGACAGACAAACAGATGGACTGACAAACAGATGGACTGACAGACAAACAGATGGACTGACAAACAGATGGACTGACAAACAGATGGACTGACAGACAAACAGATGGACTGACAGACAAACAGATGGACTGACAAACAGATGGACTGACAAACAGATGGACTGACAGACAAACAGATGGACTGACAAACAAACAGATGGACTGACAAACAAACAGATGGACTGACAGACAAACAGATGGACTGACAGACAAACAGATGGACTGACAAACAGATGGACTGACAGACAAACAGATGGACTGACAAACAGATGGACTGACAGACAAACAGATGGACTGACAAACAGATGGACTGACAAACAGATGGACTGACAGACAAACAGATGGACTGACAGACAAACAGATGGACTGACACCACAGAAGGATTGGATCCTACTATAAACTAGGGAACTGACAAGACAAACAGATGGACCTACAAACTAAGTAACAGTATGTACATGACAAACAAACATATGGACTGAGACAGACAAACCAGATGACTAACTGACAAAACATATGAGTGCTGACAAACAGGATGGACAGACCAGACAAAACAAGATCTTGGACTGATCAAACAAACAGATTGGACTGAGAACAAACATACAGACGACACGGGCAAACACGAACAAAGCATATGGGAATGTGGAAGAAAGTAAACAATAGACTACGCGAAGAGCAAAGAAAATGAAAGAGAGAGTAAGATGAGGCGTGAAATGGAGAAGCTGAGCAGAGAATGCGTAGAAGAGAGAGAGAAAAGCAAATGGCGGAGAGAGAGTGAAAGAGAGAGAACGTGGTGATAAAGCAGAGAAGTGAGCAGATGAGAGAAGAGTAGATAAAGAAAAGGTGAGAGAAAGAGAGATAGAGAGAGAGAAGATGAGAGGATAAAGAGAGAGAGAGAGTGAGAGAAGAGAGAGAGAGAGCACGGGAATAAGAAGGGTAAGATGTACCGTAGAAAAGCGAAAGAGAGTAGAAGATGAACAGAGAAAGCAAGAGAAGAAGAGAGCAAGATCAAAAGATCTAGCGTGATAAAGAGAGAGATGAGACAGGAGAGAAGAGAAGGAATCAAAGAGAGTTGTGAGATATGAGAGAGAGGAGGAGCGAGAGAGAAGGGAGAAAGAAAGAGAGAGAAGCAAGAGCGAGAGAGAGGAGAGAGTAGAGAGAGAGTGAATGAGAGAGGCGTATGAGTACGAAGAGAAGACATGGTTGCGTGAAGAGACAGTGGTGTGACACATATGCTACCTGTACCACGGCTACTAGATTAATATACTTTATTCCGTCCTGACACTCCTCTCAGGGCAAAAGGTCAAGTGACCCTGACATAGGGTTTTTTAATTTACATTTTTAATGCTATTCTTTTATTCGAAGGATTAAGAGAATAACACTCACATATGCTTGCTTTTTTTCCCCAGTACCCCATGTGTACGCAGTTTTGCGTAATTTTGGAAGGAAGTTTAACGTTGCAGCAAGATTGTTTTGCGGGCGGTGTCGCACCTATGAGGGCCTCGGTGTAATAGACTTCATCCGAAGGACTTTTGGGAAGTGGGAGTCGGCACTTGTAGATGTTAACTCAGAGGAAAAATACTCGTTGAAAGGAGATTCGAAACTCGTGAGTCAGCAGATCAGGAACCACATCACTTCTATCCACTCAGGTTCTGTCCCGTCCCCCGTGATCAAGTAGGAGAGTAGGAAATGCCCAGCATTCTGGCACTCTCCTCTAGGGTAGAAACACGTGACGTTTGGGTGTGGAGAAAACCTAAACGTTACAGCATCAACCCTCACATCACAAGAGGTCCCCCATAGGGAGATGCCAGGGGAGTCCTCGTCACTAATAAATAGCATCGCCTCTACTATCATGAAACTTCCTTTAGCTAGGGATTTCCTCTCTTTCTTGTGGCATTGATTTCCTTCTATCTCTCCTGGGCCACCTCTTCTTGTCTGTATTGACTGCCGTCTTGGTCTCCATTCCCTAGCCGTTTTATTCCAGATAGGCGATCTTCTTGAAAAAATAACAATGGGACAATGAGAGGCATGAGGCGGCTTGGGCCTGACTTTAGTCAGAATGACATAACACCATCGTATTTCCGCACATACACGAGTGACAGCAAGAACTGGGTGTATCTGAGCTTAGAGGTACCAGGAGAGGAAGGAGTATCTAACATACAGTAAGCTATGTTGATTTAGCAATGCCTCGGCGCCTGGCCGATCTACCTGTACGTAGTAAGTATTTTCCATCTGGTTTCCTTTTTTTGTTGGCTTTCGTTGAAAGAAAAATGGTTAAAAAAGTGCCCGATATCATGTTGGACGCAACCATACATAACAATTAGTCATTGACCTCGAGTAGTCGGAAAAGCAAAATCGATGTCGCCAAAGCATTTTGGCAGTGGTGTGGGTGTTTGGGAGGTTTACTGATAAAAGGAAGTTGGCGGTCAGGTCCAGAAGTAGGCACGTTCTCGTTAAAAAAGAGATTAACTGTGCCTTTGTTACCTCACTATTGCAAGTTGCTGGTGCTAGAGTCAACTGACCGTAACACGCAGTTCTGTCCCCAACATAATTTGCGCGGGTGTGGTCAATGGAGAACGCCATCTGATTGGAATATCAGTTAACATCACGTGGTTTTCATAACCGCCAGATCTTATTGATAGATCAGTAATCACCGTGTGTTTTTAATAACCGCATCTTATTGGCGAGATCATAAGCCATGTGTTTTTTATAACTGCCGTTTTAAGGCAGATCAGTAAGTCACAATTGTGTTATAACGGACTGCCGCGCTTTTATGAGCAGAATATCTCACTCATCTTTATATATCTTCGCCGTGACTACGTGCCGATTCATTAATTCAAGTGATTGACGAAACAGACTTATCTTCTAGTCATTTACATATTTCAATTGTGAATCTCCTTTAGCTGTTTACTCGTACAATCGAATCAGCTGTGCATTGGCCTGTGAATATTACGAAATAGCAAGTTGCTTTGAATTTTATGTTTTGTCTGTGTAATTGTCCAATTGGGGTCAGGTCAGTAGGTCTTTTTCTCTGCTGACCGAGTAACCAATGGAATCCGGTACAAACCTGTAACATGTGGGATTACGGACCCAATCCCAAATTCTCCACGCCCCCCCCCTCCTCTAGAGGATTAGGTGCAAGCCAGGCTACTTTTGCCCTAGACACGACTACACATTGCGAAACGCGACAACACAATGATCAAAGAAGAGATATCCCGGAATCGGTTCGCGCTCCGCGATACACACTAAAGGAACCTACCCTTCCCGTCTGCCACCAGGGCGGAGGCGCCAACGTCGTCTACGGTGGAACCCATACAAAAAACAAAAATCAGTAGGTATATGGACACATATGTTTTAACCAAAATCCCAGCTACGTGGATCGTGCAGAATCTGCCCAAACAGGCCAAACTCCAAGAACTGACTTGGTTTTAATTATACGATGCTGGACAGGGTTAACGAACCTGAGCATCCTGCGTAGTCTCTGTGAAGTCAGATGGAACTAACACCTGGAAAACCATACACGGACGAGGAACATAATGCTCATAACTAGTACTTGAGACAGGAAAAACATTTACACTGCGCGTTGGAATCGTTTTCAACAAAACATCTAGAACTCGTGTATATAGTGCTAACGACACGCAGTAAAACAGCCGCTTATTGAGCCATGCCGCTCTCAGGGAGAGAGGCTCCTACATTCAACAATCACAGAGATTCAGAACCTACGCCACCAACAACGATCCACGTGATGAAAGTCGTAAGTAGGCAAAGTTCCTTCTAAAACCCACTACAGGGCACTCATCAGAAAAGATAGCAACTTGAGAAGACAGCTTGGAGTCTGCCCGGGAGACACTGAAACGCGAATACGATATATGGCAAAGACGACTTCCTGTCGAACAAGTGGCGGATGACGCACTGAAAGACATGGGCAAATTCTGACGTCCCACTGTTAATTGCGATCACCAATCTGAGCGAGACTCTGCGACTACTGGAAATGGAATTAGCCAGCGTAACAACACACGGTATCTCGCCAAATACCCTCGCGCCAATTTACGCGAGACATGCATGTCACCCAACGGATCCATCACAAACCGTAATTACACTACATTCGGCGTGCCAAACCAGTTGTCTCTTTCTGGCATCATCTACCAAGACGAAGGTACAATTCCCAGCGTGTCAGACATGGGCTGAGCGATCTAAGACACCTCGTTGCTCCTAAATGTAGAGTTCCCGATTGAAGTAGTATGCAATAAGACAAATGATACACACAACTTCAATTCAACCACAAGAACAACTAGCAAATTCCACCAAGCGCCGATTTGTCCGTCCAAGGCTACGACTAGAGGAGAGGTTAAATTTCGCACCACTTGCAGGGAGACACCGTGATAAGTAGATGCCGAAACGATGAGACCATCAGTATTACCGAACTAGCGCGATAGTGAATTGCGAAGACACGCAACAATAACTCTTGTCAAAAGCCATCTCGCGCGAAAAACACAACCATGTTCCACTAGAACGGTGTTCGCTTGAATTATGTGTGACAAAAGACGAGACGTGCAGAAAAGCAAGAACACTACAGGCGCACACGACTATAGTCACAGAAGAAGTAAACAGAAGATTCAGTAGAGGTACGTAGGACGTACCAAAGAGGTTAGGGATAGAGAAACAATAGTACGAGAAATATCTGTAAGAGCAGCCCGCGACAAAGAATATTAGCAGCGAAGAGCATAACCAAGATTAATGTAAAGACTCACACCAAACAGAAACACCAAGCATTGACAGTCTCCGCAACATTCCAACGACAAAGAAGGGATAGTGCCATCTAGGAAAGAAAGGAAATCGTTGGCTGATGGAAGGAATACTGAGGTTCCAGAACTCTACAATCATCAGGAACGCGTTGAGTGTCACGCCTCAGCGTACCTTGCAAGCCACAAGCCTTACATCGAAAAATAAAGACAATCGTTCCCAATTCCTTACTAAACCAGAGAATAGAATGATAAACAATTGAGATCGCTGAAGAAAAAAAATCAGCGAGGAATCGATGCAACTAGTATCCCATCAGAGCTGACCAACACGGTGGAGAAATCAAGTGAGCTTACATAACCTTACCTTAACTGCAACAAAGAGCTGGCAGACCGAATGTCCTACACCATAGGACTCAATCACTCATCATCGAATTTCCCTCCCCCACCCGCACCCCCCAAAAAAAGAGCATCTCCAGCAGTACCAAACTACAGTGACATAATCAGCGTTCATAAATCTTGCCAGTAATATTTGCAGAAAGTGATCCAGATAACAGCTGAGCACCACGAGGCAAAGAGATCATCTGACGAACGAAGCAGTGCCGGTGATCCGCCCTAATAGATGCGAACACCACAGAACAGAGTATCAGTACAGGAGATTACGGTGTGAGAAATTACACATAGCCCAGCTGATCAACAAAGACCCCTTCGTCCACCGTCTTCATTGTTATTAATAATGCCTTCGTTAGAGTACGGTCATGAACCTTGGCTGTGGGCCCACCCTATGGACCAATTTTCGAAACATGGGGCGCCAGAACCTGGAATTCAGCACTTCAGAGTATCGTCTACTCTAAGGCCACAAGACCCCTTGCTGTACATCGGCGTACAAGGGTCACGGATAGGGGAATGGTTCCGTACCTCAGTTGGGTCCCGACAGGGATTCTGCTGTACTCGCCGACACGGTTCTTTTGAACATTTTGCGTAACGCCATCCATGACTGACCGCCCTTGGATAGACCAACACATGTCAGTCCGATATTGGAGGCGAATACAAATCAACTAACCTCAGGTTTTGCCCCGAGTGACATTGACAGGACTCACGAAGGAAATGAAGAGGAAACTGGCCAACCCTATGGAAGCTTACTGGACGGTAATATCTCTCACGCTAGACGGAGCGCATGCGGAATAAGGCCTGAGAATACCAAGCTCACGTTCAAACAGTGCCGAAAGACATCTCCACCCAAGATCACGTCTCAGCGTAAAGCAACCTGTAGACATTGACATGTTTCAAGTACCTGTTGGAGCCATCTAAGTGAGAGGGCTCGAAGACCGAAATCCTAGCAAGAGCTGGCACCAAACAAGCAGCAACAATAGTCAAGACTCGAAGACCATCTGTAGAACAGACAACATCCCGATCGGAGTACCAAGTAATAGATGTACTAAACGGCGCTAGTCACCATCGCATCCAATCATGCATTATTTAGCGCATGTGAGCTATAGCTGCGACACTGAACGAGCAGAACCTCACATAGAGGATCCATGCAGTAGAAAATAAACTTGCCTCAGAAGTGCTCCTATCAACTCATGACAAGTACCAATGATCACTAACACAATGAAGGTTCTCGTCAGAACAAGTATCACACAAACACGAGTAGCGTGACTTATGAGTGACCTAAAAAGAAGGTAACATCAAGATGGTAGGGCATCGTACCACGCTCAGTAGACTGCAAGACCATAAGGCCTGCAACAGATACGGAAGTATCCAAGGCTGAAGAAGAAGACGGAGGTCAACACAGAGATAAGAAGTGCGTGATAAGTGCCAACGACATCCCGTGATTGGACAGGGGAGGACTTTCAATGTCACGTGCGCAGGCAACTCGGCCCACGACCAGGCGCTAAGGGACCTAGCTTGGTCCATACCGTTCGTTTCCACCGATGTACTAAGCCCCCTCTACACCCTTAGTGCGGGTTACTGACTCATAACATAACATAAATGTCCTATTCACTACTGTGATGATAGAGTGACACAATCCACACATTCAAATGCGCAACATAATCTCTCGCTTCTCTCTAGTCTCTTCCTCCTCCTCAATCTCATAATCCTCGTCTCTCTCTCATCCCTCTTGGGGGACGAAGAACATAAAATTGAGGTGAAATGGGTATCTGGTGTGAGCGAGTGTTCGGGCTCTACCGTTTGACACGGAGTCAAACAATAAGGATGCATTCAGTGAGGTCGTACTCTTGATATTTATGACATGTGTGTACATGTTAATGTCCTGTGTTCATGCTTAACGTGAGGTGATTAAATGTGTTGCAATAAGTGTCAGATGGAGTTTTATACAAGTAGAAATAATTACGCTTCAATTATTACTTGGATAAACACATAGTCAGACATAACTATTGACTGCACGAATGCGAACAGTTTTTGATACAGGTGCAGTGTGTTGGCTGCTACGGACGCCTTTTCTCTTATACTTTGTTCTTTTTATATTTTTTTTTGCGGCGAGTGCACTCCTCGAGTCTCTGAAATAGCCTGTTTACATGTGTCAGCTACTTTGGTGTGGTTGGTTTCCTCCTTATTCCATTCACCTGTCAAGGGCGATGCCCTTGATGATGTCAACTGCCATGGAACTCTGACACTTTGCGGTTCGTACCAACAAAGTAAAACCTAAGGAATCCTTAGAAAAACATAATCATGGCTTTCTCTCCCCTCAAGGTGTATACTTTTTTTCCAGTTTTCTTTGAGACTGCACTTCTCATGCAGATTGCCAGCAAGGAATTACAGTCCACAGTCACGATGGTAGAAACACAAGCACAATATAGAGATAAAAATATTTGTGACACTGCTAGAGAACAACTAATCTACCAGTTTTTTCCGAAATAAGTCAATTGAAGAGGACAACCGATTATTGCAAACAGTGCTGCGATATTAAAGAAATGACAAGAGGACTGGGGCTACCATCATGAGCCAGACGCGGTATTCTCTGCTTACTAGAAAACTAACGGAGACAATGATGGCCAGGATTCGCCTAGAGCTGTTGAGAACCTCAAGATGTTTGAACCAGAGGAGTGACACTTGCGACTTGGGGAACGATTGAACACTAGGCACTCTGCAGTCAAGCTCATTGTAGACATACTATTGAACTCCAGCCATTCCAATATTACTCCAAGTTGGAAAACGTGAAGACATTGCTAGGCTTTTATTCGAAATGGAAGACCGTTCACAGAGCGTGGGAATGTCCCTGCGCCACGACTGTTGCAAGTTTCTTACCTATGTGGCCGATAAGCATACACACTCTGGTGTGGAATCCAAGATCTGGAGAGACAGTCTAAGAACAATGCAGTCCGTGGGCATCTTGTACATCACCTACTCCGCCTAACAAAGACCTTGTTTAGATTTCCACATGTGGCAGGGGCAAAATTATGCCTACATCCGACAGTGGGATGCGAGCATGTCAAGAGCATTATGCAGCAGTCAGCCTACGACCCACAACAGGGACAGTGAGCACTGAGGAGCCATCATACTTCCCTGCCACCTGTGACAATGAGTCGTACCCCAGAAAGGGGATGGGCAGGGCCACACAGGCAAGCCAGTCAAGCTGGATGTTAGGGATGGATGCCTCATCAAGCGGACCCTTTTCAGGCCAAGAATATCAACAGTTCTCGCGTGGCGTACCAGGGAGCCCAGCGTGTGACGGTCCCAAAACGATCATGTAATAATGACAGACAGTAGGGCTCGCTGGTTTCAAGTAGTCCCCCCCGCCTCTTGGAAAATCCATCCAATTACAACCGTTCAGGCCTAGATGAAAGATATATGCAGGTCGTGGGTAATTTACGTTCTTATAGAAATGTGAACGCTGTCCTGTTGTACCTTACACCAGTCTACAGTGATGTGCTAGAGGTTAATAGGCGGAGCCACAAGAACCTAGAATTTCAAAACCATCGGACAGAGAAATGTTGGGTCAAAAGAAGGCTGGTCATAGCAAGCAGACAATGCCATACAGTCCACATGTCAGCAGAGTCTAGTACACAAACAGTAGGCAATACTATCTATATATTTGGACAAAGCTAGATCACAGGCGTATGAATAGTTCAGAGGGGCTAAATAGCCCCTGCATTTGTGAGCATAACACGAGGGGGCATAGACCTTGGGTTAAAGCCAAATGAAAGCACGTAATGACACGAAGCGATAGAGTTTGCACTATGACAAAGGAAACAACTATACAAACGACAGGGTCAGGACGAAACCAGAGTTAAGACCGCGCGTGGTTATGATGATATGTTGAGTTCTTGCTGATAATGATGAGGATGTGGGAGGGGGGGAGGGGGGGGGGGAGCGTTGGGAGGGTGGGAGGGGGGGCGGAGGGCGTGGGGAGTGGGGGAGGGGGGGGGGGAGGGAATGTGGAGTGGGTGCGGTAGGGATGGGGTGGGGAGGGGGGGGATTGTGGAATTTATTTGTAATTACATTCCCAACAATGCGACTTGACCTTTAACAAACGTTGTAGGAACCTCTTTGGGTAAGGCAATATCGCTCCGAACAACAAGTCCAAAAAACGTATGAAGAATTGACCCCCACCGTCTCACTAAGCACCAAAACAGGCGTGCTGGACAGAGCTGTTGTTTCACGACATGGTAGCGTCAGATGACATATTCACAATGAGGGTTCTGTCTGATAAACAGGAGTGGAACATTGACATAGACTACACGATAACAACCAGGCTGAGAATATAATTATACTTCAACCTATTAGTACACGTGTAGTATCAAGAAATAACCTACTGAACAACTGCCTAATGGCAAGGAGCAGGGGACATACTAATGGACAATAGACATAGCGGTCAACATACACAAAGCAGAACCAATCTGCAGCTGCACGGCCTGCGAGATCGCAAGACGGCTCGCAATCTGTCACTCGTTGCTCTGAGCCAGAGCCGTATAAAGCAGCACCACAGGATCAATCAGGTCCAAGCAAACATTGCTTGAACGGATCTTTTAAACGGAGCTTGACAGTATGAAGGCTCCACAGAACATAAAAAGCAAGGGCACAACCACATGATTCCATGGCCCCACAAAAAGCGGGTGTTTCTGAGTATGGTCGCCAACATATATGGATTTAGAGCCCTGGGCACATGTACACTTTGGTACTAAGTCCCCAAGATCCAGATAAGGGGTGTGTTGACTCTACGACAGTCATGCGAAGAGTTGTCTTCTGTGATGGAAAGCACGAACATTCACTGGAGCATATGTGTTAAATACTCAGACCAATAATACTCTAAAATAACTATAATTAAAGGGGTTACGTATACAAAAAGAGCTAGCAGAAAAGTAAAATTATCATTATTTGAAGTCATCCTATGATTGTTGTTTGTCTAACCGAGAATTTTGGTTGCTTTTGATTCAGGTGGAATCAGACTCTGGTTCAGAAATTTGAAATATTTACCTCTAAAGCATTGTAGAAGTGTGGGGGAGGGGAGGAGGGTGGGGAGGGGGGGGGAGCTATTCAAGGAGATATACTGTGGTGTTATTGATATGATAAAAGGAAACCTGTTTGGCTCAGTTTTATTACACGCAATGTGCGATATAGAACAAGAGAAACATGGATAGTTTTCTTGTAAAATTAACAATGATTATAACTGTTGTACATAGAATAAAATGGGAATGTTTGTTGTATCCTATATTCTCCCTGCTGATTCTGCTAATTATGTGAAGTAGACACAGCAGAGTGTCTATGTCATTGATAGCGTGTATTTAGTACCAATTGGTTAAATCAGATTCTGTATGAATCATTTGGTGACTTTTCGTCTCATGTTCTATTTATGTGGCTAACATTTAAATGCAAAAGCACTTTGCACAGTAACTTCGGCAGAGTATACCAATTACTCGGTGTCGAATGGAGATTATGAATCTGGATCAATGACTCAAGACTATTATTCCGGATCTTTAACCAATTCCTTGAAGATATCACAAGGACCATACCGCGATAAACAATTTTAATGATGTCGAGTCAGTTAATACTGAGGTTTTGTAATCTAATTTTTTTGACAACTCGTATCATATTGCGAATCGGTATGTGTAATTCAGGCGTTGATTGACTAGTTGTAGCATATAATTGAGGCGTGACTGGTGAAAGTTGTGTTGTGGACTAGGTTTTTAGTGCGTCAAATGGAGACTTTTTTCTTTTTCATACTCTATTGTGTGATCAACTATTTTGTCGTTCGCACGAAACTGTAGAATTCTGATACATTGTACAAGTGTCTTTGCAACACTAAATCTTGAGGAGAAATACCACGCTGAGACTGTTACATGATATAACAAAACAATTAATGGAAATATGGTGAGGTTGGAAAATTTTTTAATTGAGATAAGGTACAAGAAGAGATTGTTTTGTCACAAAGCCTGGGAAGTAGAAGATAATCACACAGAAATGACCTTGGCGGAACGCGGAAGGTAACAAGGATTACAGTGATGATTGCAAATATAGCATTAATAGAGTTCGAGTACAATGTCTGTGCAAAGATTCAATCAAATGTATGATTATAATTAGGTGTATTTTATTGTTCCCATCCGAAGAAGAAAAATAACAGGAGTGGTTTTATGGCTGAGAGTGAGTAACAGCTCAACAATAAAGGAACAGCGTAAGGATAAACATAACTAACCACATTATGAAGAAACACATAGTTAAATAGTAAGATAGGTTGACATATGTTGAAGTTAGGACAAAGGAATTATAGATTTATCAAACAACACTACTACAGAATTGGACAAAAGACACATTTCTAGAATTGTCACAAAGGCTTCATTTTAGTAAGGGTAATATCATGAATTCCTCTCATTTTTTGAGATAAGGAATGTAAGAGCACTTGGGCGCTGCAACAAATAAAGAAAAATCTTAAACAAAAATTTCCACTAAGACAGTTAGTTACTTCATTTCAAAAGTTATTCCATATAATGCTAATTATAGGATATAAGTATATACGGGACCAATTTGAATTTGATTCTAGTCTGATTAATTGCGTCGTGCCATGTCACCTGAATTATAAAGCTATCAGTAAACATTAACGAAGGTATACAGATTGACCATCAAGAAAACTAAAAAATGGTAAAGCCTATGGTATAGATGACAATCTGCTGAAAATGGCCTGAAAAACTGGCGGGAATATAGGTCCAGGCATCTTTTCTGCGCAAAACATTTTAAGCCAATTCATTGAGAGCAAGGGAATCTACCCCATGTCATGGATCGGAAAGCTAGAAATCATTCCATTTACATAAAAAGGGAGACGTTTGTAAATGAAAGACAATTAATAAAAAAATATAGAGGGTTGTCTTTTAAGCTAGAATTTCTAAATCTGTTACATCACACATTTTGATTACACGACGGGGATACAGTTGTTAGAAAATAATAATATTAAGTTCCCAGTGTCAAGGCAGGTTTTTCGGAAAAGTATATCAACATCCGATCAACTATTTACTATTTAATCTGCAATTTCAATATGGTATTGTGTAAGAAAAAGGGAGGAAGCTGTATGTTGCTTTTGTAGATTTTTAGAGAAGTCTTTTGCTTGTCATGTGGCCATCTAATAAACTTTGCAATCTGTCCTGAAAAAGACCTGGGTGTTCGGGTAGATTTTTGCAATCACTGAGGTGCGTATGTATATGTCATTGGTGTCATGTGTACGATAAACTTCTGACATTAACAGACATTTGGTTGGAAACACAAGTTGGCGAGTCAGACAGGGATGAGTTTTGAGCCCTACACTTGTTTTCAATTTACATAAATCAATTAAGCACATCACATGTAGATAAAGGTAAACAAGGAGTTCGAATGAAACCTGCCTATTGACACATTATTCATTTTGCTTAGTTGAGCAGATTTGTAGCATTGGGGCATGTAATCCAGTGTAATCTAAAACCAATTAGAATGTTTATAATAGTAAGCTGTTGTGACATTATGAATCTTTGTGTAATATGGATTAAAACTATGGTAATGGTATATTGAGCAGTCCGGGCTTTTTTAGAAACGTGAAAATGGTTCGTTGATGATATCAAAGATTAGAATTGGTAAATAAGCTATTTAGCTATCGATTTTAACTTTTTACAACTATATAGTGCTAAAAAATATGAACCTTCACTTAGCTTCTAAAGGGAGAAAGGTCATAGGTTCAAGTGTTAATAAGGTTTCCAAAATGGAAAGAAGATAACAGCAGACACATTCTTAGAAGATTTTTGATGCTAAGATCCCAACCGAATATTTGATATTATTCTGCTGAAATTTGGGACTAAACAAGATTAGAGCATTTAGAGAAGGTTCATATAGCTCTTTGGAAGAGGTTTCTTGGTGTTCCAATCAGGACCCCCCAAACAACATGGTATATGGGGAATTGGGCAATACCATTGTATTTTAAATACATATTAGCAACTCGGTAGAGATTTTGGTTTAAACTATTACAAATGGGAGAAGGAAAGGTTTCCGACTAAAGCATATAGAAATGTTACTTGAAATTGGATAAAATGTGGTATCTGGTGATGGGCTTTCAAAAATTAGAGAGATAACTTGTGTCAACTTGGCTTTAACTAATTTCTTTTACACAGGGTGTGGGGGATGTAAAAGCATTTCTTTAATTATTCATACAGAGCTTGTTTGACATGGTGTCATGCAAGATGATGGGGCTAGTTAGGATCTGACAGTTACACAACGTATATGACCTTTTAAAACTGTTTTTAGAAGGAAAGGTTATATTCTTGGATATGGATACATATTGATTGTCGATTGCTAATGAAAACAATAAGGTGTAATGTCTCTTCCTCCAACAATAATGTGCATCAGAGCAACATGTGAATGTACAAAAGAAAATGTGTCCAATGTTCGCAAGAACAAAATCGAAAATTGAACAACAGTTCATATTTTAAATGTGATTGGTATATGATCTATCGTGCTACATTTCAAAAGGAAACTGCCAACATACGTTTCATGCACTAATCTCCGGGCTACAATTCCAAATCCACATCGCACAATTTATCCAGTTCGTGTCCTTGCAATTAACAGAAGAAAAACTATCATTGTGTACAACATTGAATCTAAAATGTTGTGGTATGTCATAACATTTATGAAAATGACGAGTTAGCATTTATTGTATATATACACTGTGGTGTGTGCACGGAGCTAGTGCAACGCGGCGCACAAGTGTGTAAAAGGTTTGTGCGTGCGCTGCGTAGCGTGTGAGTCGTGTGTGTATGTGTTTATAGTGATCTGGTGGAGATAGGGTGGTATAGAGTAGTCAGAGCGGATGGATGCCCGCTGGCGCATGCGCGTTTGTCTGGATGTGTGTGATGTGTTGTATAAGAGAGCTGAGAGTGGCCCACCAAGGACTGTCCAGATGAAAATTTGTCATAGTTTATGATGATGCATAGGAACATGTGAGGAATAATAGATAATAATAATAATAGAAGTGATTAGCGCCGAACTCTTGTAAAACAAACAAATAGTGAAATTTGTTGACTGAAGTGATATCTTGCAGATTTTTGATTACATTCCCTATGTTCCTCATTTCCTCTTTTTATTGGACTAACAAAGTTACCATACACGAAGAGAGCACAGGTGTGTGGTTTGTGTGTCAGGGGGGGTCCCCCCGCCCCCCCCCCCGCTATGACAGCATTGAGTGTTAATCATGTGCAGTATAGCCAAGAAGCTTGAACATGGTTGTCTTGATTATAAAGCCTTTATTTTGTTTTGTTTTTTTTCGCATTGTTGTTTTATTTGGAGTCGTGAATGTTTTGCGAAGAAATGCCAATAACTGTGAGTAATAAATATATGACATTATGCAAAGGAGAAACCTAATGAACTCAAATGATTACAAATGTTATAGATTTATGATGTGGCTTGATGTTGTATTATGTAGGTGAGAAGGTGTTTTTAACATATCCGGTATTGAAGCTTCATCAATATCGTTCTCGGGTATTAGAGCCTATTCGTCTTTTTGAGGTACCCTGGGAAGTGGTAAACGGGGAAACTGAAGATTTTTGTTTCTAGAGCTGTGTTTTGTTTTGAGTGTGCGTCATACGCCAGTCTTGGTATTTAGGTCATGATGGTGAATATGCTTATGCAAGAGGATACAGTTATGATGTGCTTAGACTCCTGTGGACTCTATGCCAAATCCACACACACACATGGTGGCTGCTGACACGTTTGACATTGCTGCTATTGAGTTGCCCTCATCGTGGTGAGGTGGCCTGAGGCCGATTGAAAATGCAAACAGTTCAGAGTTTCAGATGCAGTGTTCGCTATCCGCTCTCTATATCTCTCTATACTCTTATGCGAATGTTCTCTCTCTGTCCTATCTCTCATCTCTCTCTTCCTCTTCCTGGCGGCCCTCATCTCTCTCTCACTGTCTATCTCCTCTTCTCTCTTCATCTCTTATGTATGTATAATATATATATGAATATAGATATGAATATATATATATTAATATATATATCTTTTTACTATATATATATATTATAAATTCTTCACAACTATCTTACAGTAGAAGGCCCTACTCGGCGAGAAAATATATATTCGCCAGCATCTGAATTTTATGACTGCTAGAGTCATATATGCTACTTCTTGAAACAGTGGCTTATGTTTTTATGATTTTCTATTCCGCTCAGCTTTTAAAACAGGTGCAGTTAGGGATTTGGCAATCAACAATAAATGGTGGATTTGAAAAGAAGACAGTGAACAGCAACAATGTCATAATTTTAGAATATTTGCGTGTCCATGTATTTAACCTCATATTCAATATTGTAATAATTCTACTTTCCGTGAGACAAGAATATTTCAGTGTAGTTTTTCTCCCTCTTCATTTTTTGGAATGCATACATGTCATACAATTTAGCTTTAAATTCATCGAGACTTCTCGAGATAGTTAGCGTATCAATCGTTTTAATGCTGCAGATCAGAGGCACCTTGTCACCTTGTGTTTGCTTAAAGAGAATCAACCAAGCTCTTCCAACGAATCTTCCACAAGAGAAGGACCCCAGAGCAGAAAGTTTATGGGATGCCTCTGCTTGCAATACAATTGTAATTCAAGAATGTAAGCCTCAAATACAGTAAACATTCCCATGGATCCCCTGCCAGCTCTGTAGTTGCCATCACTATACCGCTTTTGAGTCAGGAAATCAAGAAATTGACGAATATCAAGCGCAGTATTTTATGAGACAAAATTCATATGCCAGAACGGGAGTGCAAACAATTCACAGGTAAAAGTAGACAAATGTTTTCTCATAATGAACTATTTTTTATCTTTAAAACAGTGAATCACAAATGCTTTAGCCCCATTTGTCTTAAGATTGCCCTACAGATCCATCAGGATACACCTTTAAATGATTAGATAATTACTTCCTATTCTTTGTACTTCAACAGCGAGCACATTTGAATCTTCATTTCCTTTTTTTACATCTAGTGTAGTCAGTTGTCAAAGGTTAGCAGAATAATTAGTTCGTCAAAACTGGCCATTTCCAGAACTTGTGAGAAAATTGGAATTGTGTTATGTCATTACCAATGTTTCTTTCATTAATCTATCTGTATCATTTTTTTATTGGTGCAAGCGAAGAAATGAACATATTGCTTGCTCGTTTTGATAATCAGTGTCTTGGTTTTCATAAGAATTGCATTCTTTCTTTACTGACTTGGAACAAGAGAACTTCAGAATCACATACTTCATAACGCGAATCCTCGTTGATCAGAAAGTGGATCTGACAGAACAGCGCATGTGACTGACAACAAACAGATGGACTGACCAAACAACAGATGTACTGACAAACAGAACGATGGACTGACGCTCGACAAACAAACTGGACTGACAGTCAAACAGATGGACCTGACAATCAATGTGGACTGGACAGACATACAGAGCTGGACTTGACACAACAGATGGACGTAGACAGACAATACAGATGGACTGACAAATCTGAGATGGACTACAAGACAGATGACGTGCCAGCTACAACAGATGCGGTACTGACAGACAAACAGATGTACTGACACCACAGAAGGATTGGATCCTACTATAAACTAGGGAACTGACAAGACAAACAGATGGACCTACAAACTAAGTAACAGTATGTACATGACAAACAAACATATGGACTGAGACAGACAAACCAGATGACTAACTGACAAAACATATGAGTGCTGACAAACAGGATGGACAGACCAGACAAAACAAGATCTTGGACTGATCAAACAAACAGATTGGACTGTTTTTTAAATCAGTTTTGGTTCATAAAAATTTTCATTTTTTTTACTGTTTTTGGAAAAAGAGACTTCGAATCACATACTTTAATACGGCCAATCTTCGTTGATCAGAAAGAGAGAGTAACTGTGCTTCTTTATAAGTATTAGTTATGTTAGCATGAACTGGAACACCAAGTGCTATGACTTATGACTTTACTGTCTAGACTTTGTAATTTTTAAGAAGGTAATCTGCAGCAGAAAAATAAATTTCTTGTCCAAAGATTAATTTTGAACATACTAAAGATTAGCCAAATGTGTCAATGTCTTGGTATCTTGGCTCCATGCCTGATAACTTATTATTTTTAAAAAGTTAAGTCTTCTTCTAGCCTCAGATATTAACTGGGTGATGTACATCTTTCAGCTTAGCTCTTTAGTTAAGGCTACACCTAAGAATTTGACATCTGGTTTATACTTAAGCACTGTTCCTTCTAATTTCAGGATTGGTAATTTTGATGGGTTTTCACCATTACTAAAAAGCAGCAGACATGGGGGTTTTTCTGCAGATAATTTTAACTTATTCTCATTCATAAAGCTACAGAATTTATTTAGCTCGTCTTGATATAATTTTTCAACATGATTGATAACTCTTTTTTGTGGTATTTTTCCGAACTGAAGAATTTATCCATATAGCGATATCATCAGCATACTGAACAACTTGTGTATCAGTAGACAAACAACTAGGAAGGTCAAGTACAAGAATAGAGAACAAAATCGGGGGAAGCACTGATCCCTGAGGAATACCTTAATCAATAGACTCAAACAATGAGTAGACTGGACCCAGTTTACATTCTTTTAAAATTAAAAATATTTATATAACATTCCATTGATACCAATGTGCTTCAATTTATGCAACACGTTCACGACAAACTCTACATAATTGTTGTTGTTAAATTATCATCATTCGTAGTAGTAGTAGTAGTAGTAGGAGGAGGAGGAGGAGGAGGAGGAGTATAGGAAACAAGGCTAAGAGTCAAATATGACTTTGTGTCTGCTCTCATGGCTTATTCAATCTATTCAAAGGGGGATGGGATAGCCTGGTGGTTAAAGTGATGTGCTCGTGATCTGCTGACCCGGGTTCGAATCTCGTTCAAGAGGATTTTTCCTCTGAAGTTAACATCAGTGCCGACTCTACTCTCCCCAAAGTTCCTTGGATGAGACTATAAACTGAGGTGCCGTGTGCGAACGCTCGCAGAACATCTTGCGCACACGTTAAAACCCGTTCCGCTTTTCGGAAAAGTAGGCCATATGTGTGCCAGTGGGAACGGATGACAAAATTTACAAAACTACATACACATGTTTAAAAAAAAAAAAGCACATAAGTGCCTATTCCATTATGCTCGAAATAAAGAAATTAATCAGTCGATCAATAATTCAATTCAAATTACTTTTTTTTTGCTGCCTCATCTTCTGTGACGTCCCCCGTTCTGCTGTTCCTACGCCGCTCATCTCAATCTCCCCGCCACAACCATACCCAGATTTGTTATGTCTCAACCCCAAGGGTGGGAAGCCACGGGGCCCCCATCACTGCAGGCCACCGTGGGGCCCCCAGCCAAGTAGCTTGCACTGCTGCTGGGTCAGTTTGGTGGTGTTCGTGGTGCTTTTTCTGTCTACATAGCGGGGACACCCCCACAAAAGCCCCCTATAACGCAGTATTGTCAGTCGCGGACCCAGACTGATGAGTTGCCCCCCCCCGAGGGTGGCAACCCCAAACGTTCGTCCAACACCTCCCCCGCAAACCCCAAAACCCCAAAAGGCTTTGACACCATCCCCAAAAGGCCGAAGTGTTTGGGGCAAACCGATCTAGGTCACCAAGAGACCAGAGAAATTTGGGACCACCGAATCAGAGGCAATTATTTTTATTATATGATGACCAATGACATGGGATGATGTAATGATGCTGCTGGGGGAAGTGCATATGCTTTGAGATTACTTGACGGGTTTGTACTCTACGTTTAAACTAACACAATAAATCCCGGCGTAAACCCGGGCCCGAGAGATACAGACACCTGCAGTGTTGGTCAGGTATTTGAGCAACACTCTCAAACTCGCACCCGTTAAAAGGATGAAGCTCAATTGTGTGTCCCAGTCTTCCCACTGAGCCACAGCACACTCACTCTGGGTAGGAGCCAGCCAGAGTCCGAAAAAATCCCTATGACTTTTAGGGGAAAATCGAACCGCGACCTTCCAGTCCGAAACCCCAAGGCGCTAACCACTGCGCCATGGCGGCTGGTTCATTTCAGATGACTTTCTTCTCTCACACGCAGAGAAGTTCACCTGGTTACAAAGCCAAAGTAGTTAGGGTGCACAGGAAACCATTGTTCATTCCCGAGGAGAACTCGCCTTTAATTCAACACAAGGGAAAATGTGTCCTATATAATGACTCATGTCATTAGAAAAAAATATCCACCTGCTTTCTTTACATACAACATGTAACGTAGTTTTTGTCATTATGTCTAGACACACATGTATGTGACCCAGTCATGTGCATGATGCTGGTGTGTCAGCCAGAAATGCATTACACTGATTTACATTGCACATTGCCCTTTTAATTTAAGCACTGAGGTTCCCTTCCAAAGTTTGCGCGCGCGTGTGTGTGTGTGTGTGTGTGTTTAGTGAAAGTTACCTTTTATTATTGCGTTTAGAGTTACATGTGTGCAAATATTATTGGTTGTTTAAATATGCTTTTATCACTGCAAAACAAATGTCCTTTAATTAAAGAACATTAGAATATTGAACTGAAATTTTGTGGGTTTTTTTTCTTTATTTCCTATTTGTTTGTTTGTTTGTTCCTCAGCTAGAGCTCTGAGGTTCACCAATGGGGATCTTGAACGTGCATATTTGATCTTCTGCATGTGTACACAGGGAGGCCGAACTACAACACTCATGGGGGTGCCAAGGGTGACAGGTGTGTCAGTTCACAGAGCCAGGTGGACTAGTGGCCCCCCTGATGTCTGTTCACAGAGCCAGGTTTGACTAGTGGCCCCCATGTCTGTTCACAAAAGAAGGTAAACTAGTGGCCCACTGTCTGTTATCAGAGACAGGTAAAAATTGTGGCCCATGACGTCTGTTCACAGAGCCAGGTTTGACTAGTGGCCACTGTCTGTCTGTTATCAGAGCCAGGTAGACTTTGTGGCCCATGACTGTTCACAGAGACAGGTAGACTAGTGGCCCACTGTCTGTTCACAGAGACAGGTGATAGTGGCCCACTGTCTGTTATCAGACAGGTAACTGTGGCCCACTGACTGTCTGTTACAGAGCCCGGTAACTAGTGGCCCACTGTCTGTTCACAGAGGGCCAGTAGACTAGGGCCCACTGACTGTCTGTTCACAGAGACAGGTAGACTAGTGGCCCACTGACTGTTATCCAGAGCAGGTAAAAATATGGCCCCCGTCTGTCTGTTCCCAGAGCCCGGTTAGACTAGTGGCCCACTGTCTGTTATCAGAGCCAGGTAGACTAGTGGCCCCCTGTCTGTTATCAGAGACAGGTAGACTAGTGGCCCACTGTCTGTTATCAGAGCCAGGTAGACTAGTGGCCCACTGTCTGTTATCAGAGCCAGGTAGACTAGTGGCCCACTGTCTGTTATCAGAGCCAGGTAGACTTGTGGCCCACTGTCTGTTATCAGAGACAGGTAGACTAGTGGCCCACTGACTGTTATCAGAGCCAGGTAGACTAGTGGCCCACTGTCTGTTATCAGAGCCAGGTAGACTAGTGGCCCACTGTCTGTTATCAGAGCCAGGTAGACTAGTGGCCCACTGTCTGTTATCAGAGCCAGGTAAACTAGTGGCCCACTGTCTGTTCACAGAGCCAGGTGGACTAGTGGCCCACTGACTGTCTGTTCACAGAGCCAGGTAGACTAGTGACCCACTGTCTGTTATCAGAGCCAGGTAGACTAGCGACCCCATTTACTGTGTTCAGGACCAGAGAAACCCGGTTATGACAGAGACAGCTTGGGGAGGGGGGGAAGGGGGGGGGGGGGGTATCACCCCCCCCTCCCTCTCTGTCGACTTTCCTTTGCAATAGCTCCCAAAGCTGAGTACCTGTTCAGGCTCTCTATGGTGTTTCGATGGTGTCAAAACAAATGATTTTAAATCATTTTCCGTATGCAGGGAGTTAAAAACATCATGTTGGAACCACATGTACATCGACTTTTCTTCCCGATGAAAACCAAATGTTATCTTTTTCCCTGATGGCTTTCGTCTTGTTGTCTACAATTGCCTTTAAAATTTTGGAAAACCAAAACTCCCCGACTGTGTGGCAAAGTCTTGTTCGCAGCCAATTATTCGCGAACGTTATTTTAATTCTATGTTGAAACCATGGCATTGAATTCGGGGAAAACGAATCTGTATTTTCTGTGTAATAGGCTAATACTGGAAGGTCCGTTTCTCAGACTCTGTTTACGTTTTGTCCAGTCCCTTTTCCTTATTTTTTAGTGTTTTTATTCCTCTCTCTCTGCCTCCCTTCTCCTCTCCTCTTCTCTCTCTCTCTCCCCTCTCTCCGTCAATATTAACTTAATTGGAACAGCTTTTTTAAACTTACACCACAACAACACAATCCACCACTACGTCTGTCACAGGCTGCTTGCTACACCATCTTTCCTTTCAGGGAACAGCTGTTTGGGTTCATTACACAGGGACTCCTGGGTGTCTGCTAGTCTAGCCGGCAGCTGAAAGGGGGCAGGAAGGTCTCAGCCAATGCCAGCTTGCGGTAGGCTAGGCTGTAGTAGCCAGGCCAGGCTAACCAAGAATGGAGCGGGCGAGTTTGGCTGGGGTTATATCAGTCAGTGGCGACAGACTAGCGTCCTGTCACAGGGGTGGTGAACAACCATCAGTTCGCTTAACGCTACAGAAACCGGGATAAGCTCCGGCTCTATTGGCCTTCTGGCTCGAAAGAACATACTTTTTTTTTTATATCAGTCAGTATACATGTAGGTTAGCCTAGTGGCTGTGCGCGAGGTGTGCTAAGAAGCCAACACACATGCAGCCTATTTACTGTAAGCAGCCGAGCGTAGTACAGTAAGCACCTCACACACCACTGCCAGCTACAGGTTAGTAGTAGAAGTGAGTGTCTGTGTCGTGGGTTTCTGTGATTGTCGGTGTTGCTCTGCTGGGGGTTGTTTGGGTTTGTTTATGATCGCCATCATGATTATCGTCTCGTCGTTATCGTGATCCTCTTCATCTCTCTAAATTTCATCATTACCATCACATCCATTCCCCTCTCTCTCTCTCTCCTCTCTCTCTCTTTTCTCTCTGTGTCTTGTCTCTCTCTCTGTGTCTCTCTCTCTGTGCCCTGGTTGGCAGGGTCTAGTGCTGTGGTTTTCGAGTTATGTAGGGACTATGTTTCCTTCTCACAAGAGCAGAAAGTACACCCTACTTTCTGCCTCGTTTGCATTTAGCCCGTTCCTCAGGCCAAGATGTGTGTGTTGTTGTGTGTGTGTGTGTGTGTGTGTGTGTGTGTGTGTGTGTGTGTTGTGTGTGTGTGTGTGTGTTTTGTGTGTGTGTGTGGTGTGTGTGATTTTATTCTTTTATATTGAGGATAATGGAATAAGCACTTGTGTGCTTTTTTTACATCCAGTTCCCGTGTGTCTGCAGTTTTGTAGATTTTGTCATCTGTTCCCACCAGCACACAATGGCGTACTCTTACGAAAAGCGGAACAGGGATTTAACGTGTGCGCAAAATGTTCTGCGTGCGTTTGCACGCGGGACCTCGGTTTATAGTTATCCCAAGGATGTTTGGGGAGAGTGGTCGGCTGTGTTGAGTGTGTGGGGTTTTGTGAGTGTGTGTGTTGGGTGTGTGTGTGTGTGTGGGGTGTGTGTGTGTGTGTTGTGGTGTGTGTTGGTTGTGTGTGTGTCAAAGTCAAAATCAAAGTCAAAGTCAAAAAAATCAAAAACGAAATCAAAATTTTATTTTCAGATGTTTTTTTTTGTGCCTGTGTATTTTATTTATTTATTTTTTTTTTTTATTTTTTTTTTTGTCCCCTTTTTTTTCAAAGGATAATGGATAAGCATCGTGTTTTTTTTAAAAATTTGTCCAGTGTGTAGCAAAATTTTGTAATT
>CM054166.1:38031402-38078675 GCA_028751875.1 Rapana venosa
GGGTTTCCCAGGAGCCTGAACTATTTAAAAAAGGGACTACCCCCCTGCTTTCCAAGGGAGACACAACACCACACGGCCCCCAAAAAGTGATTTTGGAAGCAAGTCAAGTTAATTCAATCAAAAAAAATTTAAAAACCCCATGAAGGGCAATTAACAATTGCAGACAGTTTGATACGCCAAAAAAAATCAAAGAACAAAAAAGCTATATTTATTTTTGGTTAAAAACCCATCCAAAATGCTTAAAAATAAATGAAACGACACACACCCCAAAAAAACACCACGTGGCGTGCGCAAACACACAACAACAACACACAAAACATTGGAACACAATGTTAAAAAAACACAAAAAAAAACAAAAACCAAAAAAACTTTGACCAGAAGACTAAAAACTTATATTACGCAGCACATACGCAACACGTAAAACCCCGTGCAGTGTGGGAACACACCCATCCCCATACACCAATATATAAAACATTTGTTTTAAAGACCTTGCAAGAAAACAGCTTATTTCACACACACCCCACCCTTCCCCCACCCACACAACATACACACACACACAACGCACGCAAAAAACAACACACACACACACAGAAAAACACACCAAACACCACCCACACACACACAAATAATTATGTATTGACTACACTCTAAAATGAAATCAGGCAAGTTTCTAGAAATGAAAAAACTAGGTAGTAAAAATCATGTGAATTCAGAATCCGAAAGCTTACGGCAAAAACGTTTTTTTTCTGTTTGTTTGCTGATGGACACTAAAAACGGCGATCTTAATGCAACAACTGAAATCTGGAACAAAGCTGGGAGGGTTTGGTCAAAATGGCAGGGGCTTTCGATTGCAAAACAAACATGAGATTTTTTTTGGGTTTTTTTTAAATTTTTTTTTCGAGCAGATTCTTCACTCTCGCAGGGGATTCTTTATTTTAAAAAGTTATTGTACTAAAAAAATGAAGCAAAACTTAGAACACTTTCTAGTAAAAATTAAAAAAAGAAAGAATCCTTTTGCTACAAAAATATTCAGTTTCCCCAGAAATCCACGTTGTTGCCCTTTTTACTACGTCGTGTTAACTCCCATTTAACTTGTGGCAAAACATTCCTAGAAATTTAGTTTGAAACGTTTTTTAACTTCTTGTTAGGGGTAATAATTTTTTTGGATTACCCTGTTTTTCTGAAGTCGATAGGAGGTCTTTTTTTAGAAACATTTAGTCGAGTAGGCCTCGCCACCAGTGTCGAACTCGGGGAGGCGGACCAAGGTCTAAACTGATCCGGATAAAAGGGGATAACAGAGCCGCCCTTTTGCGAACTTTACCCGAAAAAGGGAATTTTCCCCACTGCTTTTGCAATTATCTGTTATAAAAGTCAGAATGGTGAGGGCGCAAACCCTGTGTCCAGCAGGCAAAAAAAGCAGCCTGCGCAACAACTATCATGCTATTTTGGTCTATCTTTTTGGGGCCTACTATGGGGGTGAAAGGGGCGAAACACAGCTGGTATTGGTGCAAAAAAACACAGTTTTGGGCAGATGATCCCAGGGAGGCAAAAGCAACGATCTATAGGCACCTGCTACAGTACGGTAGCACAAGTCTAGGGTCTTGGAATGGCAACTATAAACCTCTTCATCCAAAGACTGACTCTCCTCCTAACTCATGGCGAGTCATCCTCCTATCTAAAGCTACTGCTACTCAGCTGACCATCCAAACCCTCACTCACGACCAGGAACTCCACAAGATTGCAGAGAAAGGGGAATGTGCATGCAACCAAGCTGGACTTAATCACATAGTGAACAATTCGTATGTGCACACAGAAAGACACTAGCATGCATACACACATATATAACTAGCAGGAAGTTATGCACAGGATTATGTGTTGAATTATGTGAACCCTGATACCTTCCCATGCTATGTTTTTAGAACTTCATTTGGTGCCTTCAGAAGGCCGTTATCAGTAACCTAACAGCCAAAACAAACAGAGTTACTCATATTATTTATTTACAATAACACCGACTACCCCAGTTTTACATTTCTCTTAAATGTTGCCTGATTGTTATTGTCACGGTGCAGTTTAATATACAAATAACATGTGTGTGCACCATTATGTAAGCATAAACACGCATTTGGGGGTTTGGGGCTCTTGTGAGTAAAATGTGCTGGTAAGTGGGTGGATGGGTGTTTATTAGCAGAAGAGTGAAGGGTAGGTAGTGTTCCTGTCTTCATGCGTAGAGAATCTGTGGGCTGCATTGTAATAACCATTCTGTTTTATGTTTCCTTCAATGCAACATGTTTAATATTGACTTAAGGCACTATGTGTTTTTTTGTTGTTGTTGTTGTTGCTGCTGCGCTGTGCTGGTTGTTGCCCAAACTGCTGCTTGGGTTTTTAGGTTTGGTTTCCCTAAAAAGTAAAATTTTAGACGGGGGGAAGTAAAGGGGGGCGGATAATTTGTTGAATGGTGCAATGAAGGGGTTATTATTTTTTAAATCTTTCGACATAGAAAAGGCTTTTTGGGGTTTGCCCTTGTTTTTGCGCATTTTGTAACGCGGGAAATAAAAATTTTTGTTTTTTGAAAAAAAGGGAAACCCAAGGTAAAGTATGAAACTTTTGCTTTTATTACTTTTTTTTCAGTGTGTATTTTTTTTTTTATTTTTTGAAAAAATTTTTAGAATTTCCCAAACCCCCCCAAAAAAGGTTTTTCCCAAAATTTTAACGATTTGGGTTTGTTGGAAGGGGGGACTAGGGGTTTTAAAAGGGATTTTCTTTTTCTTGGAGTACACTTAAGTTTTTTTTACTTGTGTTCGTGTGGTGTGGGGGGGGTTGTGTGTGTGTGTGTTTTGTTTTGGGGGTTTTTGTGTGAGTTGTGTGTGTGTTGTGTGGGTGTGTGGTGTGTGTGTGTGTGGGGTGTTTGCATAATCATACATTTTTTGTTGCCCGTAAAAGGTTCAAAGTTTGGGTCCTTTGCCGGGATTTGCGGGAAACGCCTTCTTTTCCAAAGTCATCAGTGCTCATGATTTCCCCTTGGCCTCTGTTTTTTCCCTTTTATTTGCTTCAAAAAGGGAAAAAAAAACACATATCAACACTCGGAAAGGGCACCCCCACAACAAAAAACATCATATAAAAAAAATTTTTAAAAAACACGCAAAACTGGGGGGGGCCGGGGGGTTTTTTAAACCCAATTTTTTTTCTTTTTTTTTGGGTTTTTGGGTTTTTAAACCCATTAGATTTTTGGCCTTTTAAAACGCGGAACTTTTTTTGGGACAATAACATCAAAGACCTGTGATAAAAAGTATAGGTTTTAATTGGGGTAAGAAAATGGTTTGAATGTGCTCCTTTAAAAACGCTGACTTCACCCTGCACTTTACAAATTTGGGGTTTTTTTTTAAACATTAGTTTTGTGTTGAAAAAACAGAATAAAAATCTAGCCTTTGGCCCAAATCAATATGAAACAGAGCTGAAAAGCAAAGTGCACTGAACATTTAAAGAATCTATTACTGCACAAAATTTTCAAGATAATCAGAGCAAAAAATTGGTTTCATTATTTAAGAAATCTTTCTAACCCCCACATTTTTTTAAGAAATAAATATTCTTACTTTTTTTTTGGGAAATATAGTATCTGCAACCCTTTTAAAAACGACCCGGGGGTTCATGGAAACCAACTATTTGCAGAAATTTTGTTTATGCAGCAATGTAATTTCTTTTACATTTTTTTTTTTTTTGTTTCCTTTTTTCTGTTATGAAAGGGGGGGGGGGGGGGGCAAGTTTGTTTTTTTCATCAAACCATTAAATTTTTGGCTAAAAAACTTTTTGGGTAGAAAAGATGCTTTTTTTTTTGATGTCAGAAAAATAAGAGATTACTGGTTGGTAACTTTGGTAGTTAAAAGCTTAAGTTGTGTTTTAAACAGTTGCTTCCACCTAAGTTTTTTTTAATCTACCCCATCATAATCGCCTTTTGTTTTAAAAATTTAAGTTAAATACAAATCAATTCTTTAAGCCAGTTGTTCTCTTTTTAAGTCCCGGGGTTTATCCCATAAAAGGTTACCCCCAGAGCTAATCAAAACATTTGGGAAAAACAGTCTTTTTATTCTCTGTAATAAATATTTTTGGGAACACTTTAAAATCCATATTTCTTTCTCTGTAATAAGTATTTGGGGGACCAAAAAATTGCTTCCTGGCCCATTAATTAAAATTTGTGTGGAACACACTAGAAAATAATCCCAGATTTTTTTCCCAAAATAGCAAAAACCATGGGGCCCCCTTTCCCAAGGGTTTATTTCATAATTCGGGCGATAAAACTCTTAAAAGCTTTGGGTTTTTTAAATCTTAAATTGAAAAACCCCGGGGTTAAAAGCAAATTTTAATTTTTTCCCCCTTAGGGATTTCCGGGTTTTTCCCTTTTCCCCAAATTTAAAAAAAACGATGACGGAGGCGGCTGAAAGGTGCTCCAGTTTCAGCGGCCCAAGACCAACATGGAAAAAAGGCGGACTTTTTTCCGGCCCTAAAAATAAAATATCTTTGTCCCTAAAATGGGTGAAGGCGGGGGCTTTTAAAAAGGGGAAACAAGGTTCCTGCCATACAACCCCTTTGATTGGAAACTTTCCCAACTCTGGATTTAGACGAAAAAAAGGCAGCAGCAAGCTGAAATCTAAAAGCCATGGTGAACTTTGGTCCACAACCCCCACCCTTCTTTTCTTTTTAAAGTGTGGGGTTTTCGGCCATCCCTGACGGGGCCCAAAACCCACAAGTTGCCCAATCGGGTTCCCTTTTAAATAAAACCCTAAAACCCATGAGGGGGTTAAAGTCTTGGAGGGGGTGTTTAAAGTGTTTGGTAAAAATATTTTTGCCGTTGATTAAACGGGAAACCTTTGGGCCCAAAAATACGGAACATGAAACCCATCGTGTTTTAAAAGGTAATGGCTGGTGTTTCAAACTTTGGGGGTGACAAAAAAAACTGACATTTTTTAGTGAAAACACTACAAAACTTTTGCCTAGTCCCCGTCAAAGGCCCCAGAGAAAAAACACCCTTCCCCCCTTCTCTAATTACATCGACTTAACGGGAAATTAAAACCAAGCAGTATGGGGGCCTTTTACCCACACGAACATCCAAACAATCCCTACCCCATCACAATTTGGGTTTTAAAACTACTGTTTATGGGTTTTAAATGTCACATGAAATTGACTAGAACGGGGGGATGCTGGCAAAGTGCAGAAGCGGGTTGTTGCGCCGGGGCAATTGTCATAATCTAAAAACAACCCGGAAGGGAAGCAAGTGCTTCGGCAAGTTTGATAGAGGTTCACACAAAGTTGACCTAGCTGGGGGTTGTTGGAATAATCTTGAAACAACCCTGTCAGGGCCAGAAAATTTAAAGACGTTCTGAAAAAAGGTTGAAAGTACTGGGGGCCTGATAGCATTTTCCTCAAAAAGAACTGTCACACGGGAAAGGGGGTTACCTTGGTATAATTTTGGAAAAAAGGGTGTCTACTAAAAGGGGCACCTTGGCTTTAATTCGAAACAAGCTGTCATACTCCCGGGACCCCCTTGGGCATAATTTGAAAAAAGCTTTTCCATCTAAAAGGACACCTTGGCATAATTCTGAAAGATTTTTTTATACTTAAAGGGGCACCTTACAAAATTTCTAAAACCCAAAACGCTTCATGCTGAAGCACAAGGGGCAAAAATTCTAAAAAAGTGCCAAAATGCTGAGGGGGGAAATAAGGGCAAAATTTTTCTAAAACAAGCTGTCATGCTGCTGGGGGGCATGCCCAAACAACTTTTAAAACGCCCTGTCTTTTTCCCAAAAGGGGGAGCAAAATTTCTAGAACAATTTTTTTTTTTGGGCCAAACCTTAGGGGAAATTAAATTTTTCTGAAACAAATTTGTCAAAATTTTATTGAAGAAACTCATTTAACATAAATTTTTGGAAAAAATTTTTGGTCATATTCCCCAAAAGTCTTGGCAAAATTTTCTAGAAAATTCTTTTCATATTCCCCAAAAAAAATTGGGTTGGGCCCTGATTCAAAGTAAAACTTGCCACTGTTTAAAAACTTTGGCCATGTTTTCTGGGAACAATCTTCATATTGCTAAAAAACTCATTGGCGTAATTCCAAAAAATCTTTTTTAAACCAATGAGGGCATATTGGATGGGTTTGGTCTAGGGGGAAAACGCGCCTTTTTCTAGAAAGCAAAATTTTTCCGGGGTCTAAAGTGTCGGCGGTTGTACCCCTTTTGGGAACCCCAAAATTTTTTCCCCCCACCCTTTAAACCATGGGGGTGGTCGGGGGCCCCTTGTTTTCGGATGGGGAAAAAAAAACCCGGGTCCCGTGTGTTACCGAAATTTAAATTTAGCGCACGAAAAAGAACCCCCCCGGCAACGGAGAGTTGTCCCTGGAAAAATTTTTTAAGAAAAAAGGCCCAGATAGGGAAACAAATACATTGCAATAGGAAAAAGAAAAAAAAGGGGTGGCGCGGGCTTTTGGGTGGTAAACGCGCTCTCCCAGGGAAAAGCACCCCGAATTTCACGCAGGAAATCTCCCCGTGATTTAAAAGTGGTATGAAATAAAAATCTAAAGCGCTTTGATTTGTTGTTTTAAAACAAGTTTTCAGCGCTATAAAAAATTCCATACTTTAAATTATTTTTTTTTTTATCATTATTTTTAATTTTTATTTTTTTTGAAAAAGTGCCCCTTTTTGCTTGGCAATTTTAAAAAAACCCCTTTTTTAAGTATTTAAATCCCCTTGGGGTTTCCGGACTAAACGTTCGTGTGTTCGAATCCAAAAAGGGGCTAGGCTTTTTTCCCGGACCCCGGGGGCCCCTTTCCCAGAGTCAGGGTGCTGGGGGATCAGTGGAAAGATTTGGGACCCACAGTCAGCTTTTTTCAAATGTACGGATGGGGATTGGAGAGCGTTGTTTAAAACTACCTGACCAACACGGGAAAGGTTTTTATCTCTAAGGTCGGTTGACTCTGGGGATAAATTTTTTGTTTGTAAGCAAGGTACAGCAAAAATAAATTTTCCTAGCAATCTTTTCATTGTCCATCATTATCATTTGATCTTCTTGCAAAAAAAAAAGGAAAATATTTTTGATTCTGGGGCCCCCGGGTTAAACTCTGGTCTCATGGTGATCTCAAATCATTTTCCCCCTTTCCAAATTTTGTCCCAAGGTGAGTTTTTTTGGAAAAAGACTATGGGGCAAAGGGGTTCACAGGGGGATGGTCTTGGAGGGACATTGTGGTGGTTGTCACCTGGGTGGGCAACTCACTCAGTCTGGTACGGACTGAGTTTTTTTCTGTCGTAGTAAGGGGCTTAGTTGGGGGTGCCTGGGTATTTTAAATTCAGAACAGCCCCACTGAACCCCAAACCAAAAAGTGACCCCGAAACAGGGCGGGGCAAGGGAAAGCCTAAATTTTTGTTGGCCCCTGTGGACTTCCGCCGGGGGTTTAGAAGGGAATCTGGGTATAGTTTGGGTAGTGGGGGGAGCGGGGAAATTCAAAGGGACCCAAAACCCCAGAAGTAGTATCCCGGGGTTTTTCCAAAACAGACAATAAAAAGCTTTGTCAAACAAACCCACCATCTGGGGAGATTAAAAAATATCTCACTTATTCCAAGATCAGATTTTAATGCGCTCCCTTGTCATATCCATTTTCTGTTCCTGTGAATCATGGACCCGGACTGCAGATTTGGAGAGAAAGTACAGGCGGGGGGAGATGAGATCCCTTCGGGATTTTGGATCTCCTAAAAAGGGCCCAAAAATAAGCAAGGAAAGCGTCAAAAAGAACCCCAGCAAACCTTGGGGACCCTATGGAACCTTCTAACGATCGTGAAAAAGCGTAAACTTAAGTGGTAGGGACCCTTGTCAAAAGCCCCCAAGGGAAATTACAAAACATTTTGAAAGGGGCCCCTTGTCCAAGGAGGAAGAAGAAGGGGGCCGCCCAAAGGGAAAGAGGGGAAGATAAATAGTGAAGGGCCCAGGACAGAAAACAAAAAAACCCCTGAGAAAGGCAAAACGAGGGACGAATAGGGAACTGGATGCTGAGTCTTTGGGGGGTACCCCCACGGTCGTCAGACTACGGGACAGATAGTTTGATAGATAGTGTGGGGCAGTAGTTTTTGGAAAAATGTAGTCAAAAACTATAAGGCACGTTGGCATATTTTCAAATCAAGGGGGTTATTTGTGTAAAGGACTTTGGGGCTTTAATTCTGAAAAAGTTTTTTAAAAACTGTAAAGGGAAAATTGGCAACTTCTGAACACGCTTTTCATACAATGAGTATTGCACATGGAACCCTTTTTTTCTTAAAAAAAAAGACGGGAAACCCAAACCCAAACACCAGGGTTCTAGTGGATGGGGGAAAAAATTTTTCTGGCACAAAAGGGGATTGAACCCCCACAAATTTGAAACCCAGAGTTTTCGTTTTGGGTAGGTTTTTAAACTTTTAGACCAGGGCCCCCTTTTTTAAATAGTTTTTTTCCAGTTTAACCTTTTCCTTTTTAAAAAAATGTTTTGGGGGGGAAAGTGTGTGTGTGGGTTTTTGGTGTGTGTGTGGTGTGTGTTGTGTGTGTTTTTGGGGGGTGTGTGTGTGTGTGAGTGAGTGAGTGGTGTGTTGGAGGGAGGGTAAGGGAAACATGATAATCAATCGCAAAAAAAAAACTATTATGAAAAAAAAGAAATAAAAAAGGACTTCTCAAAAAAAAAAAATAAACAGCTAAAATATTAACTTTGAAATTTATATAACCAGAAACTATTCTTCCCTTTAAAAGGGGGCTGAAAATGGGAGTATAATTTAATAAACAATAAAATTTTTGTTTCGGGGGGGAATGCCTTTTAGAATTTGCGGGTAAGCTAGGGAAACTGGGAAAGGTAGGTAAAAAGTTTTTCAGATCTCGCATCTAAAAAAAATATATCATTGGTAAGATTTTTGCCAAGATTATGCGGGATTTTTTTGGAAAATTTATTTTTAAAAAGCATTGGCTTAAACCTGTAAAAAAAAGAGATAAAAATTTTCTTTTTTCAGGTTAAATTTTACGCATTTTTTCTTATAAAAAGATAACACTTTGGGTTTAACATATTCCTCCAGGAAAAAACTGGTCCTTTGTTTTTTCCCTTTTTAAAGTGTTCCAAAACATGCTTTTTGGTAAAAAAGTTAGCCCTCATTGGAAAGGGGTTAGGGAACACTTAGCTGCAAAAACCCATCCAAAATTTCAGCTCCCATTTTGTTATTCTGCCAACTTTTTTTCTTTAAAGAAGATAAAAAATGCAAAAGATACCCAGCAAAAAAAAAACACCAGTGGCTCGTAACATAAGGAAAAGGAATTAGATGACAAATTTTAAAAATTTTTAAGATCTTGTCTCATTTTTAAACTGAATTTTTTCCCAGGCAATAAGATGACCGGAAATCAACACGAAAAGCGAGGGAAATATGTGTTTGGGAAAAACAAAAAGAAAATTTTAAAATTTGCCATAAAAAAATAGCAGAAATTCAGCTAAAAAAAGAAATCGATTTTTCCAAATCGTTTTAATTTAAATTTCTCTATTTTAAAAAAGATGGGTTTTACAAACGCTCCCACGCCCCTCATTGTTGTAAAAAGGGGGAACCATCGTGCGTTTTTTTAAAAGGGGTTTGGATGTTATTTTGTATTATTTTGTTACTGTACGCAAAAGGAAAATTTCCATTCCCAATTTTAGTTAAAGAGGAATGATTTATGTCAGAATTACTCTCTCAAGTTCCCTTGGGGGAAAAGCCAGGATTTGAATCTTTGTTTTAAGCAAATTTTTTTGGGGGGAAATATTTCTGCTTTTCAAAAAATTTGAGAAGTATAGGTTTTAGCTGTGGTGCCCTTTAAAGCGAACAGAAGTGCTCGTTTGGGAAAAGTTGACGTGGATTTTAAATGCAAAATTTTTTTGTCCCATTTTTTTCCCCTTGTTTTGGGAACATGAAAGGGTATTTTGCCAAAACCCCCTTGGCGATTTTGGGCCTAATGGAAAAATTCCTATCTCCTTGTAAAAGGTGCATGAAAAGGTCCCCCCAATTATTCGGAAACCCCTTGCAGTTAGTCTTGTCGTTCTGTAATAAATATTTTGGAGCACTGAAAAATGCTCTTGACCAAAAATTGAGCCGGGAAGGGTACAAAGGGAAAAATCCCCAGGTTTTTTTAAAACAGCTACTTCATGAGCCCCCACTTGTTTACAAATTCCCACCCGGGGTTTTTAAAGGGTTTTTTCCCCCAAGCCTTAGTCCATTATATATATATATTTATAGTTGAAAATTTGGAAAGATAATTTTTTAATAGTAAAATGGGTTAAGATAAAATAGTTTAGATAGATAAGAAGAGAAAAGAGAGAGAAGAGAGAGAGAGAGAAAAGGAGAGAGAAAAGAGAGAGAGAGAGAGAGTTTAAAATACCCTGAGAAGATTTAAAACTGACGGGAAAAAAAATTTTTTTTAAGGGCGAAAATGTTGCTGGCAAAACCTTCAGTGGGGTTTTTGAGGGTAGAAAAAGTTGGTTTCTGTAAAAAGAAAGATAAGACTCTACTCTTATTTTTTTAAACTTAAAAAACAATCCTACCTCTTTTTGTCGTTTGGGTGAGAAAAAAAAATTTTACCTAAACAAAGTTTGAGGCCCTGAATGTGGGTAAAAAAGTACAAGTCTGTGTTTTGTTGTTTTTTTGTTTTCCATAGTTTTTTTTTCCAAAATTTTTAACCCCCAAGGGTAGTGTAAACAGGCAAAAAAAACCTGTAATTCTTGCCCCAAACACCGGAAAAGAAAAAGCCCAAAGCAAATGCTTGACCGCCACTTTGGGCTCCTAGGGCCCACATGCTAAAAGTTTGGGGGCAGCGGGGTACTCGTCTTTTTCCGAATCCGGCTTTCACTTTTTAATGTTTGGGGGGAAATCCTTAACTTAAAAAAATGTTTTTTTGTTTTGCGTGTTTTTCAAAATAAAAAGCAGGATACGGCCCATGTTTTCACAGCACATTAATAGGGGCAGCAGACGAAGTAGGAAAATTTTTAAAAATCCCAAAGGACCCCAGACCTCGGGAAAAAATTCCCCAATACCCCCCCTGCTGTCTGTCTTAGACCCTTTAGAAACCCCAAATTTCACTACACCACTTAGTGTGTTTTTGACCCTTGAAGTGAAATTAAAGTTTAATGAAAAAGGGGGGAAAAAAAGTTTTTACTCACCGCCACAAAATTGTCACTTTCAGCAACAAATTTAATTTGGAAAATTTCCCTTTTCCCGAAAGAGAAGGGGTGGGTTTTGGGGTAGTATGCTGTTCAAATCTTTAATTCCAGAAAAAACCAATCACTCTTTTTCCCCTCCCTTCGTTAATAGTACGCCTCCTTAAAATACGAATGCTTCTTCCGAATGCCCAAATGTGAGCCTGAGAAAAAAGGGTTGTTGTTCCGAAGATCAATCCCGGGCCCTTTTTTTAAACAAAACAGAAGCACAAAAGTTTAAGTGACTTTTTGGAAATATTTTTTAGCAAGACCTTTAAGAACCTGTCATAAATTTTTTTAATGCACTGGGTGATCAGTTGAACCAAAACTTTCTGTTTTTTGTATGTCAGCATGGGGGTCAAAAGTGGTTTTGGGCTTAATTTTGTTTTTGTTATATACTTTTTTTAAAGACTGTTTAAAACACAAATCGGGCACATGTATTTTTGTTTCAAAAAAAAAAATCTTTAACAAACGGGGAAAAAATTTTGTTTCAACAAATATTTCAGATGTATCTTTTCCATTTTTCATCAATGTTTGTCTCAGCAACCAAAAATGTATTGAAATTTTTAAAAAAAATTTTCATGGCTTTGTTGCCCGGATGTTCCCATGGGCCCTTTTCCCCACTTTTCTCCGTTCATAGCAAAGCAGGTTTTAATGGAAAAGGGTTTGTGAATCCCAAAGCACCCTTTCTTTATTCAGTTACTTTTCGATCATTTAAAAGTGCTGTAAAATTTAAATATATTTATTTATATATTTATATAATTTAACCGCTTTTATTTTCCCCCAAGATTTCAGTCATTCCTCGACCTTAAAGCCCCTTTTCCCAAGAAAAAATATTTTTTTTTTGGGACTTTTAAATTCCCCTTCGGGCAACAAGTCTTCTTGATGTCAAAGCCCCTTTCTCTTTCCCCGGCAAATTTTACTCCTTTCCCCAGCTGGGGAAACGAACCCAAAACACAGTTTAGGTCCCCAACTTTAGACTGGCTTTTCACCGATGTCTCCCAAGGGTTTTGTTCCCCAACTCAAAAACCCCTTTCTGTCACTCGAACTACTCTCCGACCTTTTGCCCTTCTTTTTTTCCTCAACATTGCAAAAGGGCCTTATTTGGAAAGAAAAAGCGCAAATTTCCCCTCCAAACTTAAAGCCAAGATATCAAACTTTTCTTTTTAAAACTGTGAACGTCTATCACGAATCCCGGGCCATACTGACCTTTAAAAACTACAAAACCGTTCTCACCAAAATTCCCTTTTTGGCCCTGCACCTCCTTTCTTGACCCTCTCCTGGTGACAGGGCCCCCGTGCCCCGGGACAAACCCCCGACATTCGACCTTCAGCTTGGCAGCGAGGGTAAAACAAAAATGAGAAAACAAAAAAACTTTTTCCCAAACAAAACAACAAAATCAATTTTCAGCAAAAACAAAGTATTACTCTTTTCACATTCTTGAAAGCCCGTCTATGAAAAACTCTCTTTCCCCCCATATTACTCTTTTTGGATCTGCGAAGGCCATCCCTCGGCCTTTTTACTACGCCAAATCCTTTTAAAATTTTTCTATATTTTCCCCCTTCTTTTCTGAGAAAGTCGTAACATTCGCCAGTTTTGGGTCCCGAATCCTTTTCGCCAAAAATTTTTTTGATTTCCCCAATTTTTTTGACACTTCCCCCTTTCCTTTTTTTTTCATCCAACAAGCAAAAAAAAATCGCGACAATTCTAAAAAAATGACAAATAAAAATATTGACTTGATTTCCCCCTAACCCGCTTTTCTTTTCACTCTGTTTTCACGCTTTTTTACCCCCCTATCAAAAATAGTAAGCTCATTCCCCTTTTTTTAGGAATTTTTTCCCTCACTCTTAAAAAACTGCAATAGTTTACATTTTGGGACAAGAAACACGACCTCCGGGAAACCCAAAACTATGAAAAATTATAGACCTGTAAACCAACCTAAAACCTTTCAAAAATCTAAAATCCTTGAAAAAGTTGTTGTGGTACAATCCCTCACCACCTTTATTCAAAAAAGTCTCCTTCCCCCTTTTCAGTCTGCCTATTTCGCCCAAACCCCAACACCGAAACCACACTAGGGGCCAAACCTTAAACACGCCTTTTTCATGCGGGGATTAAAAAAAAATCTCCCCTTTTCCTCTTCTCGACTTTTTCTGTAGCCTTTGCCCAAAACAACCACCCAATTTTTCTCTCCCAAACCCAAAAGACTTTTTTGGTTTTTAAAGGACAGGGGCCCCACCTAGTTCCAAAAAATACCTTACAGATCGATTCCCCCACGTTGCATTTAAACAAGATTCATTCCCAAAAAAATGCCAAACTGGTTGTGGGGCCCCCCAGGGATCAGTTTTGGCCTGTTCTTGTTCTTTTTACACTCTACTCTGCCCCTCTTTCAAAAATAATAAAAACGTATCAGATCAAAACCCTCATTTTTATGCATAAGGGCCTCAGATTCTTAGCGTGTTTTCCCCGAAAAAAGTTTTCCCCTTTTTGATTAATAAGTTTCCTTTCGGGTTAAGATATCCAAAATGGATGTACGAAAAAGTTAAAGCTAAATGCAGATTTAAAAACCAAGCCATGTTTAGGGACCAAACACCCAAAACCCCTTCCCTTTACAACAGCTTCAATTGATTTTTGGCCAAAAAACGTCCCCTTCCTTTTTATCTACTGCTGTGAAATTCTAGGGTTTTTTTATAGGGGCACATAATCTCCATGCAAAAAATTCATCACCCAAAACCCGCCCGTTTTGCTAAATATCACTTTTCACCCCATCGCGCAGTTCGAAAATACTTTGTCCAAATGTTTCAACATCCCAAAAAACTCAAGGGCTTTTCATTTTTCCACGGGTTTTGGGTATTGCAATTCCCCTTCTGACTGGTCTGCCACATTTTTCTATTTCCCCCCCCTCTTTTTAAAGTATTTAAAAACTCTGAAAACTGACTACTCCTCAGAAAGAAAAAAAAAATTTTAGCCATTACTTCTCTCCCTTTCGATCCCACTGGGTGCCTGGCCCCCAAAAAGAGTAAAATATAAGATCCCGTTTCCCTTTTGTTTCAAAATGTCTCTATAAAAAAGCACCTTCTACCTCTTTTGAATGTCTTTAAACCTTTACAAATCCTTCCCCGTTTTCCCCCCCGCTCTGCGCTGTTTCCTTGTGCTTAAGAAAACCAATTTTAACCGCCACCAAATTGGGCCCTCGCTCTTTCCCTGTTTTTTGTCCATCGATCTGGATTGACCTCCCCTCTCCCCCCTTTACAAAAGCCTTTTATGACGCTTTTAATCGGGGCCCCAAGAAACAGTTTTTTCAAAACCCAAAATTTCCCCCCTTTTTCCCATTTCTTTTTTTCCTTTCCCTATAATATATATAAAATCCTTTTCCCCAAAATTGTTTAAAAAATAAATGGAATTATATTTGTGCCATAACTTTGCAAAAAAAAAATCAAAATGCATGCATTTAAACCCAATCTTTCACTTTTATACAACCAAATTTTAAAAACAAAGTTCAAAAGATTTACAAAAATGGTTTCCTGCAGACAAAAAAAAAATTAAAAGGAAAAAAAAAAATTGCAATAGTTTAAATGTTTTTTTTAATAAAAAAAGAAACACACACCAAATCTATACTTTAGAAGGGGGATAACATGTGTTAGGAAGGGGGGATAGCTTGATATGAAAAGGGGGAAAGGGGAAAACTTTGGTTTTTAAATAAAAAATTCTGAGGGTTGGGTTTTAAAAATGACAAAAACTAGGTTTTTTGGCCCAAGAAAAGAGGGGGGTTATTCAGGGGGTTTTATGGGACCCCAAATAGAGAAAGAGCGGCGGGGCCCAAAAGTGGATTGGGTTTAATCTAGTGTTTTGTAGGACAAGGGATCTGCAGCAAAGCGAAGGAACGTGAAGGGGTGTACAGGGTTAAAACATTCACAAAGGTAGGTAAAAAGTTTAAACTATGGGCTTTTAGGTTTAAAAATTTTTTTTAAAAATGTAAAACGAATTGGGGTGTGAGTGAAAGAGTAATGTGTGAGTGAGTGGTGGTGGGTAGTGGGGAGTGGTAAGTGTGTGTTGTGTTTGTGTGTGTTGTGGTGGGTGTGTGTGTGGGGTGTTGGTGTGTGTGTGTGTTTTGGTTGGGTGTGGGGTGTGGGGTTGTGTGTGGTGGTGTTGGGGTGTGTGTTGGGGTGTGTGGGGGAGTGGGGGGTGTTTCGTGACAATTTTATTTGAAGTTATCTTGGGAAAGTTTTTAATCCTTTTGAAAAGTAGCTTTTTTTTCTTTTGAGTTATGATTTGTAATTTTTCTGCCTTTCCCAAATTTTTATTGTCTTCATGGGAAAGAAATAGTTTTAAGACTTGACTTGGGCTGCATCAAACACCATCACCACCAAACATTTTTATCCCTGTAATCACCTTTGTTTTTAGTTAGAAAACCCCCGTCAGAACGCCTCCCACCCCGCTTTGGTGTTCTGGGCAATTTTTGGGGAAAAATATTCTTTCCTTCCAAAAAACCTGCTCACAAAAAAAACGACCCAGATAATTTCCCCCTGCAGGGAAAGGGCCAGCAAAAAAATGTAGTAATAGTTTCCCTTACGCTTGGAAAAATGAAATTTTTGGCAATCAATCAATCAACCCCCCAATCGGTTTAAAAGATCGATCAAATCAATCAATCAAAAAAATTTAATCCCAATCAATAATAGAATCAATCAAAAATGCATAAAATGAAATTGTATTTTTTTGCTGGGCCCTTTTTTTTGCAGTACAATTTTAAATGTGCTTATCATCCCCCTCCCCCCTCCCCCCCTTTCCCTTTAATGCCCACAAAAAAAAAAATTTCATAAATCCCCAATGTTGTTTTCTTCTGTGAGCGAGTCATAGTATGTTGCGTTTAAACTCTCGGGGGTTTTTTAATTCCCCTTTTTTTGAAAAATGCCTCCCCCTCTTTTATCCCAAAAATCCACCCCAAAACAAAAGCATTGAACAGTAAAAAAAGGAAAATTTAACCAGATTTTTAAAAGGGTTTTTAAAAATTTAAAAAAAAGTGATTTGTGGGACAGATGCTTTTCCAGTGGAGGAGGGGCACTGATCAAAGTAAAACGTGGAAAAGGAAATTTTAAAAAGCAAAATCCCCCAAAAGGGAAAAAAAACACTGAACCAACTTTCCGGGGCGAAATTTTAAACACTGAAAAAAAGGTTTTTTTTACCATGGGAATCAAAAAAAAACTTTTAAAGTCCCGGGAAGTTTTTTCCCCTTTAAATGCCCTGTCAGTTTCCACAAACCCGTCTGCAGACAAAAAACAGGAAAACCTAACAGAAAACAAACTCCCTCAACAAAAAAATCAAACAAAACAGCAAGGTCCGCCAAAAATAAAATAATAAAATATTTCATGGAAAACCTGATAAATTCTTTCAGGAAAAAATTTAAAAACGCTTTAGTCTTCTTTCTCAAACCCGAAAAATTTAACCTTACTTAAAAGGGCCCCCAATCCCAAAAAGGGAAATAAACCAGACAAAACCCACAGGTTTTTCTTGTTTTTGGGGAAAATTTCCCCCCAGTGTTTAAATTAAAAATAAAAATTTTCGGGTTTTCGCCTAATCGCGCACCAAAAAAATTTTTTTCCTTTCCCTTTTCTTTTTCCCCCGGGGGGCCCGTTTTCCTTCCTTTTATTGGTTGAGGTGGCCCCTCAAGGGGGGCCAACAAAACCCCATTCCCCCGCCGGATTTCCCTTTTCGGCCCCCAAGCTTTTTTGGTTAACCCTTTTCCCTGGTTTTTTTCTTTTTTTTGGTTTTTCCAAATTTTTTTTTGGAGGTTTGGGCGGCCCCGGGTGTTTTGGGAAAGGGTTTCCTTTTTTTATTTGGTTTTCTTTTTGGGTTTTTCCTTTCCCCCGGGGGTTTCCCCTCCAATATAGTTTGGATCGCCCTTTCGTTTGGGGGCCTTTCTTTGTGCGGGGTCCCCCACTCCTTTGGGGCCTTTTTTTTTCCCTTTAGCTTGGAAGTTGGGGGCACATTCGCCTTGGATCTTTTCTTCTGAGGGGGGTTTTGTCCCCCGGGCATGGTTTTATTTAAAACTCCCGTCGTGAATTGGGGCTTTTTTCCTTTTCCCGCCCCCCTTTTCCAAAATTAATAGGTGTTTGGTTTTGGGGTAACGCCCCCAACTTTTCGGGTTGAAAATTGGGAACGCTGAGGTTTTCCCTTTTTGCGGCGAGACCCCTTGAATAAGGGGCTTGGAATTCTTGTCTTTTCGACTGGGTTTTGGCCCCCGGCTGTTTAAAGAAGCGGGCCCCGGTCGTTTAAAGGTTCCCAATTTTCCCGCGGTTTTTAAGGGGTTACTGGGTTCCCCATTTTTTTGCTTGAGCCTTGGTTTCCCTTTATGGTCTTGAGCCAAGGGGGAATAGGAAAAGGGGGGGTTTGATCTGGAAAATTTCTTTTTGGGTTTTCACCTTTAAGGGGGGTTTGGGGGTTGTCCTTTGGACCAAACCCCGGGTGGGCCCTTCCCATGGTTAGTTTTTTGAAACCGTTGACCCGTTTTTGGCCCCCTCATGGGGGAATAGCAAAGAGGGGTTTCGGTTCACACTTTTCAAGGGCCTCTAACATCAAAGTTTTTTTGTGGGGTTCCTTTAAGGGGCCAACGGGGCAAAGGGGTTTGGAACTTTCATGAGGGGTTTTTGGGGTACCCGGCCGGGTTTTTGGCCCCCCAAGGGGAGGGCGAGCAATTTTTTTTCCCCGAGGAAAGGTTCCGGGAAACTTTTTTGGGCCCACAGAACATTAAACCCAAAGTTGGAAAAGATGAGTTCCGCTTGGGAAAATTTAGAGGTGCCCTCCCCAGGGGTTGGTACTTCCTCTCTTTCCCAAATTTTTTCCGGAAAAGAGGGTACGCAAACTTTTCCGGGTTAGGTCCCGTTAAAAACTTTGCCCCGGAGGCCGGCCTTATGCCCTTCCAAAATTTTCAGATTTGGGGGGGGGTTTTGGGTTAAAATGGGTGGGTAAAGGTTTTTGGTTTTTGGGGGGGGGGGGGGAGGGGGGGGTTTTGGGGGGGGGGTTGGTTTTTGGGGTTTGGGTTTTGTTGTTTTGGGGTTTTAAGGGGGGGGGTTTTTTTTTTTTGGAGGGGGTAAAAGGGGGGGTGGATTGGTGAAAAAATGGGGGTTTTTAGGGTGTTAGGAAAATTTTTTTTACCGGGGTTCCCTTTCCTGGGCTTTTCTGCGGCAGTTCATGTACGGGGCCTTTTCGGTTTTGGCCCCTTCCTCATTTGGTTTCTCCCGTCTTCCCCGTTTTTACGTAAAGCTTGGGGCTGGTTTTGCCGGGGGGTTCCCGGGGGGTTGTTTATTCGCTTTCCCTTCTGCCCTTTTTTTTCCCCTTGCCCTTGTTCGCCGATTTTTTTCCCTTTGTTTTATGGGCCTTAGGGGCCCCACTTGCTTCCCCGATAGGGTTTGGCTTTGGGGTCCTCCAATTTTTCCATTTGGGTCTGTTTCCGCGGGTTCCCCTTCCCCAAACAGTTCTTGGGGTTTTCTGGTTCTTGTGGTTGGGGACCAAAATTTTTCTTTTCTTTGAAAATCTTTGGGGTTAATGTTGTAATTTTTTGCCTCTTTTTTTGGGGTTTTTTCCTCCTGTTTCCCCTTTTTGCTTTGTTCAACTGGCCAAAGGGGGGTGGGCTGCCAATAACTTTTGGATTTTTCACCCCTTTCCCCCTACCCCGAAAATTTAATTCCTGTTTTTCCCCGGCCCCCTGGGATTTGTCCATTGGGTTTCTTTAAAACAGTTTTTGGTTGGATTTTGGGGGGCCTTAAATTCTTTCTTGGGGGTCTTCCAGTTACCTGGGGTTTTTGAGAAAAGTTCAAAACTCGCCATTCTTTTAGTCTTCCATCCCGGGGGTTCCCTTCAGCTTTCCTTTGCCTCCCGTGTTGGGGGTTTTTTGCCGTCTTTCTTTTCAAACCCCCTTTTGGATGTTTTTTAAATTTTTTTGGTGGAATTTGGCAATTTTGGTTTTTCAGTTTTCCTTTGAATTTATCCCAGGGGCCCTTATGCCTTTGTTTGGGGGAAAAACCACCCGGGGTTTGTTATTCCGAATCTGTCTTTCCTTTTTTCCTTCCAAATGTTCTTATCCTTTGCATTTCCCTGAAGGCTTGTCCCCGGGCTTGAAAAAACCCCTAGGGGGTTTTTCCCTTTTTTGGGTTTGGAAGCGTTTGGGGCCCTTTTTTAAAAGGACTTTGGCTTTTTCCATGGGGTCCTTGGTTTTTCGCTAAAATATTTTTCCGACCCAAAGGGGTCCTGGGGTGCCAAGGGGAATGTTAGGTTGTTTCTTTTCCCCTTTTGGGCCCTTTTGGCCCGGGGCTTGAAAATGGTAAAAAATTTTTTTTGTTGGGGCGTTGTTTCCTTCATAAAAAAGGGGTCCTTTGGGGACAGTTCCCCTTTCCCACCTCCTCCTTTTCCTTTCGTGGCCCTTCCTCCTGGGCTGTAGGGGTTTTTTGGTTTTTTCTGATATTGGCTTTTTTTTTTCCCTTTTTTTTTTATTTTGCTGCCCCAGGCAAACCCATTCCTTTCCCATTGGGTTTTGGTCCCCGGCATTGGGGGCCGGGGGGCCCCCTTTGTTTAAAAAAACAAAGGGGGGCCACCCGAACTTAAAGGTTTTTTCCCCAAAAACAAATGGGGAAAACAAACCCCACCCTTGGGCGGGACCCCTTCCCCTCCAACCCCAAACCCACTCCCTTGGGTTTTACCCTTTTTGGGAAAGGGTTTTTAAAGGGGGGGTTTTGGAGTTTGTATTTTTCCCAAAGGGGCTTGGGATGGCAAGGGAAAAAAATTTAGGGTTTTGAAATAGATTTCTTTTTCCAAAAAAAAGCAACCAATTTAATAAGGTTTTTACAAAAAAAGGGAAAAAAAAAGGTTTTAAAGGATAAATCCCCAAAAAAAAGCGGCGGCCACCCGGGGGCGGGAACAGGCCCCAACACCCAAAAACTCACAACAAAACAAAAACCCCAAAGAAACACACAATAATTTTTTGGGGGAAAAAAAAAACTGGAGGGTTAAGGGGGGCATTTTTTTTGGGCACCCCCTTCCCGCCCCCCCTGGAAAATTAAAACCCCCCAAAGAGGGAAAAGTAAATTCAAAAAATTTTTTTCCCCTTTTGGCTGGCCCGGCTCCCCCCCCCAAATTGTGTTTCCCCCGGGGGTGGTTTAAAAACTTTAAATTCAGCCCCCAAGCAATGGCAATGTTTTTTACCCAAAACGTGAAAAAAGACCTAGAGGGGGGTGATAGTTTTGTTTTCCAATGGGTCATGATGCCAAGCAATGTGAGGTTGTAGCTTTTTCTTGCTGTCTGTGTTCTTTTTCCCGTCTCGTACATGGTCATCGCATTCCATGTTCCGACGTTGATGGTCCTGGTCGATAAAAAGGGGGTCGGCCTTGTGGCTTCCGTAGACTCACGGCTTTCACCACATGGCGTCATACATCCTCTTGGCGAGGACCCTTCCTCTCCAGGGCAGTAGTCTCTTGGTCTGTTGTTGGCGTTTCTGTAGCAAACTTTGTTTTTATGGGGTGGGGTTGCTAGCCCCACGCCCAACCCTCCTCCTTTCTCATCCGGGCTTGGGATCGGCAATGGCAGAGTTAGTTACAATTAATAGATTTTAAAAAATTCAAATGAAAACACACACACGCACACAATTAATAGTTTTTACAAATTCAAATGTAAACACACACGCGCACGCGTGCGCGCGCGCGCACACACACACACACACACACACACACACACACACACAAATGTTGTACACTCGGGCAGGGTGATGGAAGGGGTGGAGTTGGTTGTTGAGGCAGGGACAGAAATGAGATGAAACAAGAGGGAAGGATCTTAGGTTTGAAATAGAGGTGTCTTTAGGCTGGATTTAAAAGCATCATAAGTAGGCTTTTGACGAAGGGAGAGAGGAGGTAAATCCAGATCACTGGACCAGAAACAGAGAAAGAGCGACGGCCAACAGTGGACTGGTTGAATCTAGGTATTCTTAAGCACAAGGTATCTGCAGCAGAGCGGAGGGTACGAGAAGGAGTGCACAATTGAAGACATTCACAGAGGTAGGCAGGTGCTGTTTTGTGGAGACATTTGTAACAGCGGTACAGATCTTATATTTTTACTCTCTGTGGCACAGCAGCCAGTGTGAGAGATCGCAAGAGAGGAGTAATGTGCTAAGATTGTTTCTTTCTGAGGACTAGTCGAGCTGCAGAGTTGTGTATACATTGAAGGGAGTGGTAGATGATGCTGGCAGATCAGCCAGAAGAGAATTGCAATAGTCCAGACGTGAGAGAATGAGAGATGTGACTAGTTTGTATGTTGCATCAGTGGACAGATACTTTTGAACTGCACTAATGCTCGGTAATTGATAGTAGCATGACTGGTAGGTTTAGGTGATGAATTTTTGCATGGAGAGTGTGTTATCAATAACTACCCCTAGATATTTCACTACAGTGGACAGAGGGACAGACGTATTGCCAAATTCTATTGAAGCTGTTGTGATGGAAGAGACTTTGTGTTTGGTTCCTATAGGCATGGCTTCGGTTTATCTGCATTCAGCTGTAACTTGTTCTCTATCATCGAATTTTAGATATCTTGAAGGCAGTAGGACGTATTTGTCAAGAGAGAAGGCAGATTTTCGGGAGTTTCACTGCTCAGAATCTGAGAGTCGTCTGCATAAAAATGATAGCTGATTTGATGACGGTTTATTATATGTGAAAGTGGGGCAGAATAGAGAGTGAAAAGAACAGGGCCGAGGACTGACCCCGTTGGATTCCACATTCCAGTTTGGTAGGTGTCGATTGAATCTTGTTTACTGTAACTGTGTGGAATCGGTCTGTAAGGTATGAACTGAACCAGGTTAGGGCTGTGTCTTTAATGCCAAACGTGTTTTGGAGGTGGTAGAGAAAAATTGAGTGGTCTGTAGTGTCGAAGGCCGCAGATAAGTCAAGGCTAGTTAGAAGGGAGACTTTTCCCGAGTCAGAAGCGTGCAAAAGTGTGTTCAAGGTGTGGAATAGGGTGGTCTCGGTGCTGTGGTTGGCACGATAGGCAGACTGAAAAAGGGAAAGGAGATTGCTGGAATGAAAATGGCTTTTGAGTTGTTTCAGAACAACTTTTTCAAGGACTTTAGAGGTAAAAGGTAGGTTAGAAACAGGCCTGCAATTCTTCAGAATGTTAGGGTCGAGGTCATGCTGTTTTAGTAGAGGTGTAGCTATAGCAGTTTTGGGAGCTGATGGAAAAATTCCTGAGAGAAGAGATGAGTTTAATATTTTCGTGATAGTGGGTATGAGCTGTGGAATGCACTGAGTGAGAAGAGTAGCAGGTATAGGATCGTGATCACATGATTTTATTGTCATTTCTTTTAGAATTGTCTTGATTTCATTCTCACTTGTTAGATGAAAGAAAAGGAGAGGAATGCCAGTGAATTGGGGATCAGGAGGTACAGGTTGGAAAGAAGTCTGATCCAGTCTGGAGCGAATGTTGCGGACTTTGTCAGAGAAGAATGAAGAAAATATAGCAGGAAGTTCGGAAGGGCTGTGAACGGTGGGTAGAGGGCTTGCCTTTGTGGATCCCAGAAGAGTTGAGGTGAGGGAAAAGGTAGATTTCAAGGACGTAGCATTAAGAACTTGAGCAAAGTAATACTTTGTCTTTGCTGAATGAATTAAGGTTTTGACTTTGTTGTTTTGTTTTCGAAAGAGCTGTTTATTTCAGTTTTTGTTTTTTGCCATTGTCGCTCGAGTTGTCGCCGTTTGCGTTTTGTGACCAGGATATCATGGGTGTACCATTGGGTGCATGGCCTATCAGTTGCAGTAAACAAGATTCAACCAATACCTGCCAAACTGAAATACGGAGTCCCACAGGGATCAGTTCTAGGCCCTGTTCTGTTCACTCTTTACACTGCCCCACTGTCACATATAATAAAACGTCATCAAATCAACCATCATTTTTATGCAGATGACTCTCAGATTCAAAGCAGTGTTACTCCTGAAAATCTGCCTTCTCCTGTCAGATATGGCCCACTGCTTTGAAGATATTCAAAATTGGATGACACAGAACAAATTACAGCTAAATGCAGATAAGACCGAAGCCATGCTTGTAGGAACCAAACACAAACTCTCTTCCATTACAACAGCTTCAATAGAACTTGGCAATGCATCAGTCCCTCTATCCACTGCTGTGAAGTACCTAGGTGTTGTTATCGACAACACACTCTCTATGCAAAAATTCATCACCCAGACCTGAAAGTCGTGCTACTATCAGTTACGGCGTATTAGTGCAATTCGAAAGTACCTGTCCACAGAAGCAACAGCAAAACTTGTCACTTCTCTCATTCTTTCACGTCTGGACTATTGCAATTCTTTTGTCTGGTCTGCCAGCATCATCTATCCACTCCCTTCAACGTATACAAAACTCGGCAGCTCGACTAGTTCTCAGAAAGAAAAAATCGGAGCACATTACCCCCTCTTGCGATCTCTCCACTGGCTGCCTGTGCCACAGAGAGTAGAATAAAAGATCTGTACCCTCTGTTACAAATGTCTCCACAAAACTGCACCCTCCTACCTCTGTGAATGTCTTAACCTGTACACTCCTTCACGTTCCCTCTGCTCTGCTGCAGATACCTTGTGCCTACGAATACCTAGATTCAACCAATCTACTGTTGGCCGCCGCTCTTTCTCTATTTCGGGTCCATCGACCTGGAATGAGCTCCCTCTCTCTCTTCGCCAGAAGCCTAGCTATGATACTTTTAAATCAAGCCTCAAGACATATTTATTTCAAACCTAAGATTTCCCCCCTCCTGTCTCATATCAGAACTATCCCACCCTTCACTAACCCATGTCCTATCACCCTGCTAAAGTATATGTCCTGTGTGTGTGTGTGTGTGTGTGTGTGTGTGTGTGTGTGTGTGTGTGTGTGTGTGTGTGTGTGTGTGTGTGTGTGTGTTTTGTGTGTGTATGTGTGTGTGTGTGTGTGTGTGTGTGTGTGTGTGTGTGTGTGTGTGTGTGGTGTGTGTGTGTGTGTGTGTGTGTGTGTGTGTGTGTGTGTGTGTGCTTTTGAAAAACATTTGACTATTGCAATTTTATTTCGAAGATTTGGTCTGCAGTACCATGTTTGTAATATCTGTTTGAATTATTGATTATTTGTCATTGGTTGTATGACTGTGTAAGATTAGGTCGAATGCATGCGCTTTGATTTGTCTTTGCAAGATATAGCGCTATATAAGTTCCATTTATTATTATTATTATTATTATTATTATTATTATTATCATCAGGAAGAATGAGGTTGGTTGGAGGCATGTGCTCATCGAGAAGTTGGCCAAGAACAGTGTTGTAGTGTTTAGACGGGTCAATGTGGTCAGGGATTTTTGATAGGCGTTAAGCAGCTTGAGTAGAGAAAGTTTGGATATCTATGGCCTTGAGATTGCAATGGTGATGCACTTTTTCTGTTTAATAGGCCTTGCAATGTTAAGAAAGAACAGAATGGCAGAATAATCAGAAAGCAGTTCATTAGTGACGGATACAGACGTGATGAAATCTAGTGAAACATCAGTGATTAGCCAATCTACAGTATGACCCGATCTGTGTGTGGCTTTATTTACCAACTGGGACAGAGAGTGCTTAGACAAATACAGAGAAAGACGCTTGACATCAGGAGAAGGCTGGATGTCGAAGTGGAAGTTAAAGTCGCCAAGAATTATAATTTTCTGGTATATACCTGGTAAAGAACACGCAGACCAACTTGCAAATCAGGGGGCATAAAAAGAACAGTTTGAAAGCAGCTCACCTTCAATGAAAAGAAGACAATCATAAAAATCAATGCCCCAACCCACAGTAGAAAAGGACGACTACCACCATCTCAAAAGAGAAGAACAAGTCATAATTCTAACACTCCCTACTGGGCACATCAGGCTTAATCACCACATGTACACAAAGCTTAAACTCATTCTTCTCCCCTGTGTGCTTGTATTAAAGAAAACCAGACTGGCGAGCACATCCTTCAGATGGACATGTTATACAGTGACCTGATGAAAATTATTTGATCAACGGAGATAACCCTGCAAACCAAGTTGTACATCCCAAGAGAGGAGCTGGAAAGGACATGCCGATAATTCTCCCAGACACATCTGATAGTGTAAAGCAAACAAGAGAAGAAAATGTGTAATATTCCTACACTGGTGACCCCAAATCCAAACAACGCTAACACGGCACAAGAATCAGCTGAAGCACGTATTCTGGCGAACTTTATAAAGCACATACAGGTTCTTTCTGGTCAACCTGATAATGAAGTCAATGCCATGCCTGTCAAACCTACAGAATTCTGGATTAATCTCATCAGAAGTGTGGTTCACAAGGACTGAAGCCAAGTTCAGCTTCAGAGGTATTACACAAGACCAAACAAAATATGACCATGGTGTCAGTGCACTCGCCTTAAACATTGCAGATGGAGTGCAAACCATTATCAACAATCCCCCAGCTATGAATAGATAATGAAATCTTAAACCCTGCTCTTGTCAAGACCTTTGAAAAATTATAGGCCCCCCAAAATTCAAAATGACTCAATGGTAATGGACTTGGTGACAAAAACCCTACTGCACTCATGTCAAGATAAATGCACTCAATGATGATTCACAGACACTTAAATTTGCATTGTTCCAATCCAACCTTCCTGCAGACATTCGAAGCATCCTCACAGGACAACATTGTTGACACAAAAGAACTTTCCAAAGATGCAGACTGTTCCAATAATAATGCCACTCACTTCAACAAGGCAATTCAAGTCCAGTTTCATCATCATGGCACCATCCATTGTGTGTTTCTACTTAGATTTGGACCGGATGCCCACTGATGCCAGCCTGGCTGCAAGTTAGCATCTCTTCTAAAGAATAAATCACACAAATCATCAATGGCAAATGGCAAGCCGTCTGCTTAATGTAGTAGTGGCTGGCATTTCAAACCCCACCACAGTTTTTGTTCTAGACCACCAAACTGGCCCCAGTCCTTGATCAACACTGGTGCTGACGTTTTAGTGTATCCTGCTTCTGCACAGGATCACAAAACTAACCCACCCTCTGCATCCCTTTCTGCTGCCAATGGAACTGCCATTAAAACCTGGGGTAAACACAGCATCACTCTGGAAATCAGTCAAATACAACTTTATATACATGAATTCTACTTTGCTGATGTCCCATGCCCAGTTATTGGTGCTGATCTCTACATTCCCAGCTCACAGATCATCAATCATAAAGGAAAGCATCTCCTCGTCCTTGAAAATGCTTATATTTTTCTAAAATGAAAGAATAAACTTTTGTCCATAGTATGCCTTCTCTTTTTCCACACAACCCATATCTGATCTTCTTTAGCAGTTTACAGAGTCACTCACACCACAATCTGATCAACCATCAACAGACATAGTGTTGAGCATCACATATTCTACATGGCCAACCAGTTCATGCCCGCACCTGACGCTTAAACCCAGATAAACACTGCAGCTCCTAAAGGTGAATTCCTGACAATGCAGATGGGAATAATCCATCGGTCCAAATCACCTTGGGCTTCAACCCTTAGCTCCCTAGTCAAATGGCCAGATGTGACCCTGCAATAACTACAGACAGCTCAATGCTGCTTCCAATAGTAATCGATAGTCCTTGCATCACAATCAGGATTTTAGTAGTCATCTCGCATGATACACCATGTTCTCCAATGATTGATTTGGTCAGAAACTGTCATTAGATTGGATTAGCTCGTCATTTTATCTATATATGTATTCTTTTGTTTTTAGGATAATGAAGTACTCAGGTGCTTTTTTTACACCAAGTCCCCGTCTGTATGCAGTTTTGTAAATTTTGTGATCCGTTTTCACCGGCACACCATGGCCTTGACTTATGTCTCTTCATTCCCTGGGGCACATAGGACCGCACCAACAGCCCTCTAACGGAACTTGGTTTTGAGAGATCTTCTTCAGCTTGGGCTATGTCAATCCGGCTGCCTTTGTCTCTGCGTCAATGTCTCTGTGCCAGGTCTGTTTTGGTTGACCAGCTTTCCGCTTCCCTTGAGATTCCAGTCAAGGGCTTTCCTGGTAACATTTAAAGCAGGCTTGCATCGTGCATGGACCATCCATCCCCATTTCTTTGGCTGATCATGGACTTGAATGAGGTGTGTCTGGTCCCGTCCCACAGTTGTTTGTTGGAGATGACTTCTGGCTACCTGATATTGAGGATATTACTGAAGTAGGTAAATTTCCAGAGTGTGTGGGTGTTGGTCTTTGTTACCTGCCAGATTTCTGAGCTGTAAACACAACGGCCTACTCCTCTGAAAAGTGGAACATGTTTTAACATGTGCGCAATATGTTCTACATGTGTTCAGTCTCATCTGAAGACTTTTGGGAAGCGTGGAATTAGCACTAATGTTAGCCGCAGAGGAAAAAAATCCTTGTGAACGAGAATTGAACCTGGGTCAGGAGATCACGAATGCAACACTCTAACCACCAGGTTATCCCATCTCCATCATCAATTGACAAGACTGCAGTCGTCACACCCTTTGGCCTTTGGGGATTTCTCTGCATGCCTTTTAGTTTTTGAGGATTTCTCTGCATGCCTTTGGCTTTAAAAATGTAGCCTAGTCTTTTCAACATCTCATGAATGGAATTTTAGAGGGCATTTCCTTCACCTTTGTCTATATTGATGACTTCCTTGTTGCCTGTCATTTACCTGAAGCACATAAAATTAATGTGCACCGCAACAACTTAGCCAACTCTGTTTAGACAATGGACTGGTCATTAACAAAGGTAAGTGTAACTTTGGTACCAGTGAGTTCAATTTCCATGGACATCATGTCACTGTTCAATGAATACGTCCACTCCATGAACAGGTAGATGCTCTTCATGACTGTTGTGCCCCCACTGATTGCAGCAGCCTTTAACAATTTCGGTGGATGATAAAACACTATCACTGCTTCATCCCACATGTTGCTGACATCCTGTCGTGTCTCACTATTATAAGTAATTTGTTTTCTTTGTGTTTTTTTTATCAACAAAGCAGTCAATCTCAGTATCCCATGACTATCCACAAAGAAGTATAAGAAATAAAATATGCACAAAACATCCAATAAACCAATCAAAAGGGGACAGCTTTCAGAATTTGCTTATATGGAATTCTCTCCTCTACATTGCATTCACATTTCTGTTGTGACTTTCCCTTTATAGAATGTTTAAGCCAGTACACTGTTTTCAGCTTGGTCATCAAGATTACTTAAGTTCTGGAACAAGAGTAAGAAATAAGAAAAAGCTTAGCTTGGCCAAAAAGAAGAGACAGACAGTCAGACAGACAGACAGACAGACAGAATGTCCAACAGACAAGAGAAAAGAGAGAGAATGAGAGGCAGAGAGAGAGAGAGAGAGAGAGAGAAGAGAGAGAGAGAGAGAGAGAGAGAGGCAGAAAAAGAGATAAAGAGAGAGATTTCAAGATTTCAAATGTTTAATATGTTTTGGTCATAGGCATACATGCACATTGTGGGAGGGTGGAGATGGGGTGGTCCATTAATATATGACAACTGAAATATAATAACATTTTCCCAATCAGAATACAAAGTACAACGCATTTATATTTACACAAAAGCATTTAGATATTCTACACTATTGCTGATATACAGCTTTTTATCATCTATCCTTCCTAGAAAAAGAAAAAAATATATATATAAACTGAATAAGAAAATCACTAAACAAACCTCAAGTTAACATTCGGAAAGTGATGGGGGTTGAGGTGTTGAGACTGAAGATGACTTAACTTTCAAGGATAGCCTGTCTTCTTCTAATAGCATGAAACACATAGTTACGGATATGGCGACAGACATCTTCGCTCTTTCCATCTAGCAGTCTTGACAAAGGTAAATCAAGAAAATCTTTAAGGAACTTTTCTCTCCTGTCATTATATAATGGACAAGTAAGTAAGAAATGCTGTTCGTTTTCTTCTTAAAAAAACCCATGCACATTGCTTATCCATCGGGTTTTCACTGTACCTATGCACATTGCAGTTTATGGGTAATAAACCAAGTCTTACATGTAAAAACGCGACTCTAAAACATACTATATCAATGCATGAAAGATATCATTCTTTGCCAAAGACATCTTTAAACGTTCTACACATTTCATATCTACTCCCATCACGTAGGGTGGATGACCATTCCTGCATGAATAAATCTACTAATCTCTGTTTGAACTCACTTTAAAAAAATTCGGTCATTACTGGTACCTTGGTTCATCTATACACACTGAAAGCCTGTGCTACATAACATGTCCTTGATATCTGTCACCCAGCATTGTTTATCCTGATTATCCAAAGACAAAAGCATCTGATAGCATTGTTTTGGAAGTCTGTCTGCTTCCATCTGTGGTAAACGCAGCCAATACTTCACAGATCTGACAGTTGTGTTGATAAAAAGAGTATAATTATCTGCCTAGCTCACTGTACACTAATTTGTTTGGCGTTTTCAAAGGTACGCCTAGATATCGTTTGCAAGCTAAAAGGTGTACTTTTTCAAGGTTATTGAGTCTATTAGCTCCCCAGACTTCAGAGGAGTATAACAATATCGACTGCACTTTGCATCAAATATCTTGAAGAAAGTTTTTTGTGTCATTTCTTTGCATTTTGGATGAACTCTACTTAAAATATACAACGCTCTTTTTCCTTTTGTAACAAAAGCAGCAGTTCCAAGTTTGCAACTTAGTTTTGTTGTAAATGTAAATCCAAGGTACGTGTAACTGTTTACCACTTCCACAAGATCACCATCATAAAACCATTTTTCATTTTTTGATAGGTGTCCACCTTTTCTAAAAACCATAACCTTAGTCTTTTCTTTATTAACTCTAAGTTGTAAATTATCACAACAAGTTTTTAGATAATTCAGTTGAGTCTGCAATCCTCTGGGAGTGGTTGACAACAATACCACATCGTCAGCGAATAAGAGAATAAACAATTCAGTCACAGTGGGATAAGCTGAATACAATGAACACCAAATATGATGAGCTAATTTATTTATAAACAGTGAAAAAACGGGTCGGGCTAAGAACACAACCTTGGCGATCTCCTGTAGGACAATGGAAAAAATCTGTATAGTCGTTATTAATTCTTACACAGGATAGGAGTGAGCTATACATAGCTTTGAGAGAGCAAAAAAAACGTTCCCCTCACTCCAGCATCAAGAACAGCTTCAAGTAGTTTTTGGTGATGTACAGAGTCAAAGGCTTTCTTGATATCAATAAATGCTACTACAGTTTTTCTTTTCCACTTTTTTCGACATTTTTGGATAACGATTACAATGTAAGATATGATCGCTGAGGAATAATTTTCCTGAAACCTGCCGGGTTTTTTCCAAAAATGCTGTGGTGTCTTCCAACAACAAGTGCATTCGTGTGTTAAGAATTGATGTAATGACATTTACATAATATACTGATTAACGAAACTCCTCATAACTGTCTGGGTTGTCTGCATCGCCCTTTTTGAAGATAGGAATACTTTTGCTTTTGCCATTCTTAAGGAAAAATGCCTGACTAAATATTTGATTAAAGAATTTTTCCCCAAACTTTATCACAACTCCATTCCCTGCTTTAGCATTCTCTGCTGTAACACCATCTATTTCTAGGGATTTCCCATATTTTAGATTGTTTATTGCACGTTTATTTTCTTCTTTTAGTATGGGCATTTTTAAAGATATTATCTTTGTCTTCTTCCAAATTTCCTATCTGAATGAGTGTTATTTTGAGCTGTTTTTTTCCCAGTATTATAACATTCTTAAAATGTTCATACCATTCTTCCAGTTTTTTTTATCACTGATGCCATACTTTCGCTCCCTTCAATCCTTTTTAGTCCTTTTCCAAATAATGCAGAATCGTTGCCTTTTCTTTGTCAACAACCCCGCAAGTCTTTTCTGAAACCCTCTCTTTTTTTGTTTTAACAAAAATCTATACTGCTTTTTCCTTCTAATATGTTTTTCCTATCAAAATCCTTCCTCGTTCTTCTAAATGTTCTTAATGATTCTTTGTCATTTCTTTTGCTCTGTGACACTCAGCATCAAACCCAAAGGGGATCGCCTGTGCTTTTTTTCCCCACACTACATTGTTTAACCATGCACTTACTTGCCGTTAGGAGGCAGTCAACAAAAAACTCGAGGGCCTTATTTTACATTACTGTTGGGAATGAAATAGCCTCTTCCAGTTTAACTCTGATACTACTTTCGTTAAATTTTCTTTTTGAAATATTCCTCTTTTTCTTTCTCCCAAATTATTTTTTCCCTCAAACATGCTTTTCTCCCTTCCTTGTCAGTTGTATCAATATTGTCCTTACTATTGTGTTTTATGTAGAGTTTAACACGTGGTTCAACTGGTAAGTGGTCTGAGTCTATTGCATCCAGCACTCTCAGGTTTTCTATCTTTAAACAGGTTAACAAATAACATGATACAATGAAATAATCCAGGACACTTGCACCTGAGCTACTAATATAGGTGCAGCTGCCATCGTGTCCTGTTTTCTCACAATGCCTTCCACAACTTGTACCTATTATCACTAAAATAGTAAACTCATCTCTTGTGTCAGGAAATTTTCCATCAGCTCTTAAAACAGCAATAGTCACACCTCTACTGAAAAAGCACGACCTCGATCCCAACATTCTGAAGAATTATAGGCCTGTCTCAAACTTACCCTTTGTCTCTAAAGTACTAGAAAAAGTCGTTCTCAAACAGCTTAACAGTCACCTTCATTCCAATGATCTCCTTCCCCCTTTTCAATCTGCCTATCGCCCCAACCACAGCACCGAAACCACCCTAGTCCACACTTTAGATACACTTCTACTTGCTTCTGATGCAGGAAAAATCTCCCTCCTCACTCTTCTTGACTTATCTGCAGCCTTTGATACCATAGATCACTCAATTCTTCTTTCTCGCCTCCAAAATACGTTTGGTATTAACGGCACAGCCCTCACCTGGTTTACTTCATACCTCACAGACAGGTTCCAGAAAGTTATTGTAAACAAAATTCAATCAAAACCTGTCAAAATGGAATGTGGAGTCCCGCAGGGATCAGTCCTGGGCCCTGTTCTCTTTACTCTCTACACTGTTCCAATCTCACATATAATAAACAACCAACATATTGATCATCATTTCTATGCCGATGATACTCAGCTTCAGTGCAGTGATACTGTTGAAAACTTGCCTTCCCTCCTGACAAATATGTCCTACTGCCTTCAAGACATTCAAAACTGGATGACTCAGAACAAGTTACAACTTAATGCCGATAAAACCGAAGCCATGCTCATAGGGACCCAACATAAACTTTCCTCTATCGCAAAAACTTCAGTAGAATTCGGCAATACGTCAGTTCCTTTGTCCAATTCTGTGAAGTATTTAGGAGTAGTTCTTGACAACACACTCTCTATGAAAAAATTCATCACCCAGACCTGCCAGTCTTGCTACTATCAATTACGGTGCATAAGCGCGATTCGCAAGTATCTGTCCACTGATGCAACTTCCAAGCTTGTCACATCTCTCATTCTTTCACGTTTAGACTACTGTAATTCTCTTTTGGCTGGCCTACCAGCATCATCTATCCACTTTCTTCAACGCATACAAAACTCTGCGGCTCGACTGGTCCTAAGAAACAAAATATCTGAACACATCACTCCTCTTCTGCGATTTCTTCACTGGCTGCCTGTCTCACAAAGACTGGAGTATAAAATCAATACCCTCTGTTTCAAATGTCTCCACAAATCTGCACCCTCTTATCTCTGTAACTGTCTTCATCTGTACACTCTATCCCGTTCCCTTCGTTCAGCCGCAGATACTTTGTGCTTTCGAACACCCAGATTCAAACAAACCACTGTTGGCCGTTGCTCCTTCTCTGTTTCTGGTCCACCCACCTGGAATGACCTCCCTCTTTCACTTCGCCAAAAGCCTTTACTTGATACCTTCAAATCCAGCCTCAAAACACACTTATTTCCTACCTGAGACTTTCCCCCAAATATCTGTCCCTAATTTTCAACAGCATCTTTCACCTTCTAAGTGTTGTTCCGAGTGTGTGTGTGTGTGTGTGTGTGTGTGTGTGTGTGTGTGTGTGTGTGTGTGTGTGTGTGTGTGTGTGTGTGTGTGTGTGTGTGTGTGTGTGTGTGTGGTATGTGCGTGTGTGTGCGTGCATGCGTGCATGCGTGCATACGTGCGCGCGCATGGTTTTTGAAATCTGTTGTTCATTATGTTTAAGGAGAGTTGCATGCCTGTAAATGATTGAGTGCAAGCGCTTTGATTTGTTGGGTTTTTTTTACAAGATTCAGCGCTATATAAATTCCATATATTATTATTATTATTATTATACCGTTCAAAATTACACATTCAGTTACATTAAAAAAACTCCAAAAGTTGCTTACCAAACAAATTAACATCTTTGTCTTCCAAAATTCTAGAAAGAAATAATCATTTGTGTTATGTACATCAAAAGGTCAAAAATCATCAGAACTCAAGTCGTCACAGTTTTTGGAAGCAGTTCGTGCATTAAAATCACCACAAAGCATCAAAAAGAAATCATCATGTGTTTTGTAAAGGTCTATAACAATTTTCTAATAATTCTAATATAGCCATTGTCATTTTTGCTCCAAAATGGTGAGTATGTGGTGGGTGCACATAGATATATGAATAACATCTTTCTTTGTGTTTCAACAGCTCTTTACTAATTTTCAGTATAACAACATTTCAGTTTCTGTGTGAATTCTTTTAACATACTCAGAGTAGCACTTCTTCACGAGAACCACTACACCTCCAGAGTGCCTGCCGTGCTTAGTAAGCTTTCTTGCTTTTGAAATATAACGGTTAAACTGTGCAAATGATGCTGTCTCTAGATTATCAGAAAGAAACGTTTCTGTTTAGGAAACAAAATCATACTGTGTGACAAAATTAATAAAATCTGGGTTTTCTAACTTAGGAATCAATCCACACACATTGTAACACAAAAATATCATATCACCACATTTACTTTCCTGTATATCTGATGCATGTATTAGCTTGTCATGGTTCAACAACCTATTTCTGTCATGCTGTGCCTTACTAGGGTATGATGCCCGGCCCAAACCCCTATTCATTCTCCCTCCCAGGTGAAGGGCTCCTAGAGTCATTTCCCTGATTCTCACGGACTATTTACACTGTCAGCTGCTTCCTGTTCTTGGCACCGCCTAAAAGCATCAGTGATGCTGCTTTGGCTCAGAGTTCTTTTCTGGTTGCTGTCAGAGCGAAGTGTCCGTGTGGTTGGTCGTGATTCCCTTTTCTTGCCTGCACTTTCCTCCCTGCCCTGCGCGCAGAAGGTGACCTGGCAGGCTGGGGAATTCTTGACTCCAAGCCACTGCTCCCTTTGACTGACCCGGAACATTCACCTCCCGCCTCCTGTTGTTCCGCTGTGGAAGAGTCTGTTGAAGCTGGTTCCCCCATCCCTTTTTCAATCAGTTGTATGGCCATGTCCTCGTCAGCTGTTTGGTTCGAGACAAGTTGCAAGTTGTTATTACAACAGTAAGTCATGCCCATAATGTCTTTATTCTGTTCAGCACATAGTTCTCCATCATCGTTTACTGTGCTGTTATTTCTGTCATTTTGCTGATATGGTGTAGTTTCTCTTGTGTCTATCTGTTTGTCTTCTGTCTGCCCAACTCTACCATTTTCTGTATCCCTGTATCACCGTCCACGTCCTGGTTTGCCACACACTCAGCAGCATGTGTGACTGCTGGCAGCAGCAGGTCACTGGACTGTGTCTCTGTGGAGTGTGCCGACCCTGCTGACTGTTCCCTCCTGCCTTCTGTTTTCCTGTTCTGCGGGTTGCTGCTGTGCTCCCCAAGTCTGGAAGTCTGCCAGCTGTGTGGTTTGGGTGTCAAGCGAACCGCCTGGCTGTAAGTCTGGTGCCCTGGAACCACGGGCAGTCTGTTGACAGCGTGCTGGTGGCCAGTTGTGGAGCTTCTTGTGCTGGATTCTCTTCTCTGGATAGGGTCATTACTATGCATGCACTGATAGATAAAACTGCCATTTGGCGCTCTTGGATCCAAATTCCTTTCCTCTGTATAGTCTCTCTGTAAATTTTTATGCTGTTTCTTCTCAGTCATATCTTCTGGTAATATGTCATATGGGAGTTGAGTAGTTTGCGGTGCACTGGTCTGGTAATGCTGGTAGTTCCTGATTCTCCAGGGTTGTGCTATCTCAAGATGATCTTCATTGTGATCAGTTGCGTGTTCTCTCCTGAAGTTGTGTTTTGGAACATAGTTTTTCATCCCTTCCCTCTGGCTTTGCTGATTAGCGTGATTTCTGTCGTATCTACGATTTCTGTATGGTTACTTTCTGTGTCGTCCTGAGTAATAGTTTTCATTCTGTGAGGTTCGCAGCCAGAGAAATCATTCTCATCATAGCTGTCTTCTGGATTCCGCCCATCTGGAAAATCGGTTGAGACTGGTATCGTCCTTATTGATCAACTCTAATCTGTCGTGTCTGTAAAAAGCAGCTATACCCTGTCGCTTGTAGAAGTCCAACAGTTGTCTCTGCCCTGTTGTTAAATCAGAAGTGACTCTGATATTCTTACTTCCAGTGAGTCTCGTAGCTCTCTGTCTGTCAGTATTTCATTTTGTCTCACCCACCTCTGAAATTGCCCACATTCAGGGGCGGAGCTTCTTCATCACTCTGTCTTCTTCCTCGACATGGAATGTCCTTCTTATCCCAGTGAGTCCACTATGTTCTGGATAGACAGTCAGAATGTCTAGGATTTGATCCTCGCATGTCGTTCGTATCTCCTGATGGTTCACGCTGTCCAAATGAATTTCTGGTTGAAGGATTTGTTTCTGTCTCTGTCTGTTCTGCCGGCCTGTTCCAGTGTGTCCAGTCTCTTGCGGTATTTTAACTGTAGTCTTCTTGCAGATTTCTGATATGCTCCGGCCCCCGGACTTGCAAAACTCTTTCAGTCTATTAACATCATAGACCATCTGGGCGGAGTGTGTTGTCTAGATGATTCAAACTTGCTGTTCAGAGTACCGTTGATAGAGGGCTGTGTGGGATTGCAAAGCATTGTAGCATCTGCCATAAACACCAGTCAATGATTGGAAAACAGTAATTGTACTGTGCTTCAGGACCAGTAGTGAGGTGGTGTGGCCCATTGGTCTTCTCTGGTGACTGCGGGAAGGGACAGGAGAGGGCGTTGACGGCTGTGCCCTTCATAGTACTTGCGCACCCCCCTTTTACTTTACCGCAAGTTACCCTTGGACTGCATCCCTTTGTGGGACTTGAACGACTTTGATGTGTAGATCGTTCTGCCCACAAGCGACTAGCCAAATTACAAACTGGGAAGCTAAGAAAGAGACGAGAGACGATGAGAGAGAGAGATGAGGAGAGAGAGAGGATAGAGAGAACGAGTGAGACGAGGCAGAAGAGAGAGAGAGAGAGAAACATAGACATAGAGATGTTCAGTCTTCTATTAACTTCAGATGGTTCATTTACAGTAAGCGCCACCATACCCACATGAATGTAGGCAGAAAACAAAAATGCAATAAATATGCATGTACAAAAACATCACAATAATCTAAACCTAATGTGTGTAGTGAAAATCCTTGGGACCATAAGTTTCTCTTGTAACTGGAAAAGCCTTAATCTAAATAATTCGAGGCCAGGATTGTAAACAGTTTATATTTGGACTGCTTGCCCATAAGCATACTTAATTCTAGAACAAAACCAAAGGTGGGCTATAGAACTTTTGTAGGAATTAATCTTTACATGCAAAGTAGTGACGAGAAGAAAGGAAACTAAAATAGGGAAAAAAAAAGGTTACGCTCTTGTCTTCCCAGTGCTGTTCTTTACATAGTAGACATAGACATTAGCATATTGTAACACAGACCCCGGTCGATAGCAGAGAGGAGAGAGAGGATGGCGCATTAATGTCCGATACAATAGGCCGAATCACTCACTCTTAGTTAGAAATGAATCTCAAGCGCGCTATATCCAAGGTTACTGAGAGGTATTTCTTTACTACATTTGCTACCATTAGACCTGGAATAGACGCGACCATCAACTGCTTCAGCGTTGGACTACTGCGTTTTTCCGACTTTTGCCATAAACAGTCAACCATCTCTTGACGGGAAAGAGCCCAAAGAGTTATAATAAATAACATTTGTCTCTGTCCTAAACCCCTGCCTGAGTTCTGATATATCACATACTTATCCACCAAGCCCCATGCAGTTCAGATAAACATAATCGTATATTAGATACCCAATTATCTTTTACCCTGGTGTCCTCTTTAATTTAATAACATGTTACATGCTTCTTGTTTCGTGGACCCCCCCAAATCCCCCCCCCCACCTACCTAAGCCTTTCGTTACTGATTCTTTTTGCAATCAATTTAACCACTACTACTCATAACATATCGTTGGAATTTACATTGATGAAAATATGGGTTCTGTCGCGCGATTTCACCATACACCAAATCGTTGGTGTTTCACTTTTAATCACCTAAAAACGTTTTCTCAGTGCAAACAACCATGAACAGATTCACAGTCGCTCACGGGTTTTAAACATGGACAACCATTACGACCACCCCAGCACCACCAATTCACAGCCTTCCTGCACTTATAGGCTTTGTACTTGCATATCAAACCTTTCTATTTTAGAAAGAAAAAAAAACAGTTGTAGAGAGTTTTTGGCTTTAACACAACACAGTTTCTTCATTTTCTGAAACAGACTGTCTTTGCTTTAATAGACAGGTCCTTACAAAGCCAGCCTGCAAAAACTTAATTCAAGTTGAAAAAAAATTTTACTTAGATATCTGTAAGCATTTACAATGTAACATAGAAAATTCATCATTAAAAACACCCTCATCCTTTCTCTAGCTGCCTAGATGACCTCTTCCTTTTTCTAATTTACCAATGATATTGCTCTTGTTCAAGTTAACTTTCAATTCCAATTACTTGCACTGCTTTATTTAAGTTGTTGAGCTGAATTTGCCATGCCAATCACTGCTTAGAAAACAAAACAGCAGTATCATGCAGCCAGCTAAACAAAAATAAACTGTTTCAATAAGATCAGTTGGCAAAACAAATCTGGCCTCGGGCACCCATGGTTACTTTTTTCATTTCAGTTGTACTGCTCTCGTTTCATGATAATAGATGAACAGCGACCTAGGAACTACATACATACCCCTTGTTTTACTCCTCTCGCTCACAGTTTTTATATAGCCAGTAAGTCTCTATAGTATGTTTGTGGACCTAAAACCTCTAGTCGTTTAACTTATTATTCACTACTTTGGGAACACTTTAAGGTGTTTTCCTCTAAATCCGTTGCTTTTTTAGAATAGGCTCCACCAACAATATTTCTTGCTTCATTGACAGTCAAAAGCTTTTTCACAAGTTGACTAAAGGCCATTGTACACTTTTGGAATCAAAGACAATATTTCTGTACATCCCACACTATGTCAAAAAATGTAAACATATTGTCCCAATGGTTATATCATGTTTTAAATCCATTTGGGATTCACGTTTATCTATGTACACATATCTTGAAGTCGTTTTTTATAATGTAATAAATACTTTACTACAATACTAAAGTAAAAATTTCCCTCAAATATTTGTCATTAACTTTACCTTTTTACAAATGAAGAATCACAGATTCAGACCAGCCCTCAAGAAAACCTTTATAACAAGTTTTAAGTGTTTTAGTCAAGTCAAGGTGCCTCTGCTATGGAAACCCTTACCCCAGTACACCTTCTCTAATAACCCCCCCAAAAAATCCCCTAGGGCAAAATCAGTTTTTGGAAGGAAGGGGACCGCCAACAATCCACCCCACAGAAATACCCAACAGGGGACAACACTGCAAAAAACATCGGATGGGTTTTGGGGGCCCGAAATACCAACAACCCCCTTCATTGGAGCTTCCAATATGAAAATATCACGGGGACCAAACAACAGCGAAAAAACTCCGGCTAAAGGCCACTTTGGGTACAGAACATCCGTCCCTTTTTAAGGGGGTGTGGGTAAAGCAAACCCTGAAACGAAGTACAAAATGGGGCATTTGGACTGGCCGAAGCCCGGGGGGGTCGTTTCGAGAAACAACCACAAAGAAAATCAACAAACTATGGTATATGGCACGCCCCAAACCCCAACAGGGATGGGATTTCTTGTCAACAAAAAGGGGACTAACATGCATCACTTCCCCCAATCTCAACAGACTGATCCCTGGTGTGCCAGCAAAACCAACACAACAGACCATAAATACAAGTCATCCCCAACATCAACTAAAAAATGGAAGCAATCGATGTTTCTACAAATTTGGAAGTGCCAAAAATCAACTCCAAAAGAAGGATTCTCGTGACCAGGGCCCCCAGGAATCCCAAGATGGGACCTGACCTTTACCAAAGCCAGGGACAGTAAGCCGTTTTGCGGGGACAAAAAAATGATAGGTCTCAGACTTTTGGAATTCGCAAGCGCCACAATCTTAGTCGCCAACACCCTATCCCCCCACAAGACACAAAAAAAACACGTGGCATCACCAAATGGAAAACACATCCCAATTGACTAATCTTGGCCCCCAAACTTTTTTTTTTAAAGTCAGCTCAACAAACCCAACAAGAATTTCCCTGGCGCTGATATTAAAATGACCACGCATGTACTCATGCCCCTACAGATCAACTGAAGACCAAGAACCAAAGAAAACCCCCTTGGGGTTAACAGGGGAAAAGCAAAGGGGACCCCGAATCGTTTAAATCAAAAAAGCTAAAAGGGGGGAATTTCACATTAATTTCCCCCCAAAAAACATAAAACAACCCACGGGAAAAACCTTTCAGAAGCCCTTCAGGACACCCCTGGAGCTTGGGGAAAAGAGGAAAAAGAACCAACCCTTTTGGTTACCAACAAAATTCCGGGCCTTGGACAACGGGGGGACTAAACCCAAAAAACAAAAAACCCAAAAAGGGCCGAAGAGTTTTAAAACATCAACATCAATCAAAAGAAGATACTGGGCCCAGGGGAACTGGTGTCAAACAATGCCCCAAAGGTTGAAAAGGGCAAGGGCGAAAAGACCAAAGGGCGTACCAAACCCATAAAGGTACTAACCAAGCCCCCCACCCCAAAGACCTCCGTTATTGAAGCAAAGGGGGTCATCCTTACAAGACGCCACTAATAAAAGGGGGGACAAATATTTGCACGACCTGTACAATACAACGAAGGTGACCGAACAAACTTTCACGGAAAACCCAAACCCATCAATCCTAAAGCACACGGGTGGGGAGAAAGGTAAAGAACGTAAATCCCAAAGGGAGGCAAGTCACCGGGATAAAAACCCCATCTCGCTGACTCATCAAGAACGGGGGGCCCCCAAATATCAAGGCTTTCCAATCTCTCCCAAGCACGGGACCACAAAAATGCCTGAACATCCCCAACCTCATAGTTCCACTTCCAAAAAGGAAACCTGAAAAAGTCCAAAATTACAGAACAACCCCGCGATAAGCCACCCAAAGCAAAGTTATGCTACCATTCCCTTTAACAGACTGAAACCAAAGCAAAAAATCCTATCAGAAAAAAAGGCGGGATTCAACCAGGTCGAAGCCTTTAGAATCTTAAACACAAATGCTCAAGAGAACATCCAACACACTAAGCTCTTAAAAACCTTTCAGATTAAAGAAGGGCCTTCGACCAGTGTGGCAAGAAGCTCTGGGGCAAGTCAGAGAACTATACTCGACGAACCTAAATTCCCATCCAGGCGCTGATAACAGTCCCACGTGCATCTTCAGGGGGAAAATGGGGGGATTTTTCCGGACTTCAGTTAGTTTGACATCTGCCCGTATCCCCCGTTTTTCAACTGTTTTCCCGGGAAACACAGGGGAGGCCCTCCTTATAAAAAATCACAATAGGGGGAAGGCCAGTCGCAATTTCTTCGAACATATTGCTCATGGGGCCCAGGAAAAGAACTCCGGGTCTCACCACCAAATGGAAACTCAGCCCCCCACGGTTTGGGGAAACAGCACGGAAAAGACAAGATCCCAGTAACATACCACACCGACCACTCCCACCGCATCAAGATATGGGGAACACTAAGGGGGGAAACTTTTAAGTACCTTGGAAACAGTCTCACCAAAAAGCACAGCGCACAAAGGGGAAATCAACTTGCTGTGGCACTCTCCTCCATACTAAGCTCGAAAGTTTGGAAAAACCACAACATCAAACCCACAAAGGTCAACCCACAAGGGACTCGTCACCCCCATTGCCTTTTACGCTTGAACATACAATTACTGCCGTTTTTAAAAGTCGCATTTTAAGCCTTTGAGATGAAAACCCGGGGGTCCTGAACTCCCCTCAGAACCGCAAAACCCCAAAGACTACCCCTGGCAGCAGATCGAGGCACTGGGGTGGCAAACAAGAACCCTTTCAGATACAGTCAAAGGGGGGAAAACAAAGTTGGGCCCCCAACAAGGGATAACACCTTCAAAGACATCCCAAGGGGAAGGTAAGGGGCAGGGGGGCGGGAAAACCCCAAAAACGGGTACCAACCAAGGAGGGGCCCCCCCACTGTACCAACCTCCGAAAGCAGCCCAGACGAACCATTTGGGGTCCCCATTGCGGTAAACCCCCGTGCGGAGGGGGGGAAACACAAGGTTCAGACTTTAAAGGCCCCATACCATTGCCTGCAGCTTTGGAAGCATGGACACTTACTTCCCCTTTAGAATGCATTCAAGCTTTATTAAAAAAGGGCCTCAGGGGGATCCTGAACTACTAAAACTTGCAGAAAACCCCAATTTTCTAATCTCAAAAGAAGGGGCCCCCCTGGCCCAGAACTTTGCTAGTTTTCTCAAGGAGGAAACCCAAAAAGGGTTTAACAAACGGCATAAACCCTTCGAATTTCCGAAGGGAGGTTTTTGGGGGGGGTTACAAAACGACCCCCCAAACTGGATAAACATAAAAACCGGCCCCTGTCCAAACCCCGTCGCCCCAACAAAAACCTTTTCCTTTTGAAAGGCCTGGCGGTACCCCAACGCTCCCCCCGGGGTGAGTATAGTGGTTATTTTGAAAATTTAAAAAAAAATTAAAAAATTTTTCAAACTTTTAAAGTTCCCCCTTAAACCCCCTGGGATCATTTCAATCTAGCCCCCTTTACCCCAAATTTAATCCAGGCCCCCCCCCCCAAAAAACCCCTTAAAACCCCCCATGACTTTAAAATTTTTTCCCCTTTAAAAAAAAGCTTTCCGGGCAACTGAATGTAACTCCAGAGAAAAATCCTCTTTGAACAAGATTCGAACCCGGTCAGCAGATCACAATGCATCACTCTAACCACCAGGCTATACCACGCCCCCTCCCTCTGTCTGTGTGTGTTGTGTTGTAGTGGTGTGTTGTGTGTGTGTGTTGTGAGTGTGTGTGTGTGTGTGTGTGTGTGTGTGTGTGTGTGGTGGTGTGTGTGTGTGTGTTTATTCCTTTTTATTTCGAGATAATGGAAATATGCACTCATGGTGTTTTTTTTTCTTTTGCACCCAGCAAGAAGATGTACAAATGAAGACATTCACAGAGGTAGGAGGTGTTGTTTTTGTGGAGATATATGTAACAGAGGGTACTGATCTTGTACTTTACCTCCTGTGGCACAGGCAACCAGCGAGAGATTGCAGGAGTGGATAATATGCTCAGATTTTTTCTTTTTGAGGACTAATCGAGCTGTAGAATTTTGTATGCGTTGAAGGGAGTGGATAGATGATGCTGGCAGAATCCACCAAAAAAGAATTACAATAGTCCAGACATGAAAGAATAAGAAATGTGACAAGTTAGGATGTTGCATTAGTGGAACAGGTACTTTCGGATTGCCACTTATACGGCCGTAATTGATAGTAGCAGGACTGGCAGGTCTGGGTGATTAATTTTTGCATAAAGTGTGTTGTCAATAACAACACCTAGATACTTAACTGCAGTGGTATCGGACTGATGTACTGCCAAATTCTATTGATCTTGTTGTGATGGAAAAGAGTTTTGTGTTTGGTCCCTATAATCAAGGCTTCGATTTTATCTGCATTTAGCTGTAACTTGTTTTGTATCCATCCAGTTTGTGAATGTCCTTGAAGGCAAAGTGACATATTTGTCAAGAGAGAGGGCAGTTTCAGAGTGTCACTGCTTTGAATATGAGAGTCACTGCGTAGAAGTGATGGTTGATCTGGTCACGGTTTATTAGGTATAGAGTGGAACAGTGAAGAGAGTGAACAGGACAGGCCCCGAACTGATCCTTGTGGGACTCCACATTCCAGTTTTGCAGGAATTGATTGAACTTTTGTTTACTGGACTGTCTGAAATCGGTCAGTGAGGTATGAACTAAACCAGGTAAGGGCTGCACACTTTGATACCAAACGTTTTTTGAGACCGGGAGAGAGGATTGAGTGATCTATAGTGGTCAAATGCTGCAGATAAAGTCGGAAGAGTTGAGAAGGGAGATTTTCCCCCTGAGTCCAGAAGGCGTTTAGAGGTGTTTAACGTTATGGACTAGGGTGTTTCCGTGCTGGGTTGATGCGATAGCAGACTGAAATGCGTGAAGGAGACTATTTGAATGAAAATGGCTGTTTGAGTTGTTCAGAACTACTTATTAAAATATGCTACGAACTACTACTTCTAACTACTACTACTACTACAATCTACTACTACTACTTCTACTACTACTAACTGCGGCTGCTGCGGCTGCTTCTACTACACTACTACTACTACTACTACTACAACAAACTACTACTATAAGCTGCTGCTGCTTACTACTTCTACTTCTATACTGCAGCTGCTACTACTTCTGCAGCTCTGCTGCTGCTGTTGCTGCTGCGGCTGGCTACACTACTACTACTAACCAACTAACTACTGCTAGTGATGTGTTAAGACCTCAAAGCGGACTTTAATGCCCTTTTTCAAGTTTGGCTGCATATTATTTTATAATCGAAATAAAAGCACCTTGAGGACCCTAGCCTACATCATCGGTCTGGCTCACACTCGCAACCCCAGATGAGCTATTGAGGGATTCACATGCATGGCACAACCTTATTACAACTATGATTATGTTCTCATCATAATGAGCTACATGGCGATGGCAACCTTCAGTCTCGGAAGAAGACTATGGAGTTGCGCTCTAGGTGTTCGATTCTGGTACAGCCTGGTATGTGGCTGGCCAGTCCGACACGGGGAAAGACAGACATCCCTCTGGCAGTGGGCACAGATGAAGTCTGCGCTGGTCTGCTGTCTGCCTGGGCTATTAGTATTGTCATTATGATAACGGATTCGAAAGAGTTTGTGTGGTTAGAGCTGTAAAGTATGTATGTATGTAGTATGAAAGTATGTTTGATGTATGTATGTATGTATGTAGGTATGTATGTAGATGTTTTATGTATGTATTAGTATGTATGTTTGTCCGTCGTGTCCGACGATGACTCCAAAACAGCAGAGGAGGCAGCTGCTGTTTTGGAACTGGGCAGAAATTTGAATTTTAGTGGAGATGCCTTGCCCACAGTACCTTCCCACTCTCTCGGCCAAGTGGGCATAAGGACAGTCAGCGTTGGAGATGTTCTCCAAAGGCCAACCAGCCCCCAGAGCTGCAGCACATAAGGACTGTGTGAGTCAAGCCTCCTAGTCAGAGAGTCATAGTCGATCACTAAAGACTGTAGAGTAAAGACTAAAAAGACTGAGGGCAGGAGATCACTAAGCTGTAAAGTGGAATTCCATAAGTGGGAAAGCCACTGGTCATACAGCCTCTCACTTTGCTGTTGTCCCCAGCGTCAATGGTTTAATCAAGAACTGTGATAAAGCCCAGGCGCTGAAGGCACTAGACCATGTCATATGACACGTCAACCGAGGGCGCAGGTTCTACTTTTTGCTGAGTTAACACCCCCCCCCCCCATTCCCCCCCCCCCCCTCCCATTCCCCCCCCCCCCTCCCTCTCGATCATCTCGAGGTGGTTTTTTTAAACTTCAAGTTTGGTAGATCTTCGTCCTCGAACGCTCAGACAGCAACTATTGTTGTCTGTTATGAGCGAAAAATGCGTTGCGCTGCCGTTAATTAAGCGCCTGACAAGTCAGGCCCAGCACATCCCACTTCAGGATGGAAGAGAATTGTTATAATTTTAAGTCTTTCTGGAAAAAAAAAGGTGGGGTGGGGGGGGGGGGGGGGGGGGGGGGGGAGGAGAAATTGGACCAAGAAGTCAGGGAAATAGACAAGAAGAAAGTAACAGGAAGAAACAGAACAAGGCGGGAAAGATATGTTATGATAGACAAGGGAGAGTTGAAAGAGGAAATTTTGGCACAGAAATTTTCCAGAAGGTGGAGATGCTGTTTATATGACAAGCTCCCCAGTATCCCAATGGGGGTGGGGGGGTGGGGGGGTGGGGGGGTGGGTGGAGTGTAGTACTGAAGTACTGAATGCATGCTGCTATTAAGTTCTTTGAATGATTATGATAGGGTACCCAGATCCTGCCCGCAAATGCACACGTAACATTCTGTGCACATGTTAAAGCCCAACCATTTTCCATACAATTTTCAATTCTTTTATTTCGAGGGTAAGGTAATGCATAGGCACTTATGTGTCTTTTTTTTTTTTTTACATTATTTTAGTCCCAACGTGCATGCAATTTGATAAATTTTATCATCTTCTACCCCACCGGCACACAACGGCCTTCGAGTTAAGTGAAACAAACGAACGAACAAACAAACCCGCAAACTAAAATGGTACAGGGAACATACAACAACAACAATAACAGCAACAGCAACCCGAATAAGCTGAATCCACGACCACTTGCCTTTATTCATTAAAATCAAGCAAGGAAACAAATAAACAAACGAAACCCCAAACCAGTCTGGATTAAGCAGAGATAGCTGTGCCATTACACAGATCTTCAACATACATAATAAGTGTTGGCTTTATAATTATATGTAAAAAAAAACCCACCATAACAACTCCCCCAAAAAACAAACAACAACAACAACACCCCCCAAAAAACAAACAAAAAACAAACAAACCAAAACCAAACAAACAACCTCAGAGAGACTGATGCTGAATAACTAATTAGGGTCTGTTGACTTTGTTTATCATACTTTTATGGGTAAAAGAATGGTGCCAAGATCTGTACCTTGAAATTGCATAATTATATACAAGTAAAATAAAAGCATTGACATCGCGCGTGCGCACGCATGAGTGTGTGTGTGTGTGAAGTCAAGTCAAACTTTTATTTCCAGATGGTACATTGAATAACCAATGCATGTGCTTTTAGTCAGTTCTTCAGTTTAACGTCCTTCCCCAAAAAGTGATATTAGGGTGTTATGGTGTGTGTGTGTGGTGTGTGTGTGTGTGTGTGTGTGTGTGCATGCGTGCATGCGTGATGCGTTTTGGGGGGGTGTGTGTGAGTGTGCGTGAGCATGTATGTATACGTGCATGCGTGTATGTGTGTGCATATAATTATGAGTGTGTGTATGTGCGCGAGTGTGTGTGAATGAGTGAGAGTTGTGAGTATATGAGTGAAATTGTGTGAGGTGTGAGTGTGGAGGGGGTGAGTGTATGTATGTATGTGTGTGTGTGTGTGTGTGTGTGTGTGTGTGTGTGTTTTGTGTTTTGGGGGTGTGTGTGTGTGTGTGTGCGCGCTCGCGCCGCGTGTGTATGTGTAATATATCAGAGAAATAATTATTGTGTTATGTATGTGTGTGCCTGTTGTGTGTGTGAGTTCTTTCAAATGTAAGACCCTAGGTTTTTATAATGTTTGTTGCTTTAGTTCATTTATTGGCACACCAAAACACATACCACACCGCACGCACGCACAACACACACACACACACACACACACACGCACGCACGCACGCACGTAAAGCACTCACGCAAGACCCCCACACATACTCGCATGTCACAAAGCAAACAAGCAAGTGCGCACACACACACATATTACACAACACACTTTATACTACACACCCAGCAGCTCTCACGCCATATACCGCATTTGCCTTTTTGTGTGTGCGCGTCGCGCGCGCGCGTGCGTGCTAAATTTTTTTTTTTCGCGCACAGAAAAACAAATCGAATTGGGAGCCTTGGGAGAGACATTACACACAGATGGATTCCCCCACAAC